>CAVNYN010207163.1:0-31717 GCA_963692815.1 Nyctanthes arbor-tristis | reverse complement strand
CTCCGAGGAAAATGAATATGATCCCAAAACTGGTTGTCTCAACCGGCTAAACGAATTTTAAGAGTACCATAACAAGCTTCTTCATAAGGAAATGAACCATCTGCGTGGGCTCTATCCTCATGCCACAATCATATATGGAGATTATTACAATGCTGCAATGGGCCTTTATCTTTCTTCAAACAAATTTGGTATTGGTTAATTTAGATTGACACTGAACATTCTAGTTTAATAAAACTTATTGTAACCCCTTCGCCTTTCTTCGAGTAATTTACAGAACAAAAATTTACTACATTTGTCAGGATTTACCAGCATTCTGGGAGCATGCTGTGGAGGAGGAGGACCATACAACTTTAATACATTAGAGTTTTGCAGCAGCCAACAAGCAACAAATTGTGATGATCCTTCTCAATATCTCAGTTGGGATGGTATGCACTACACAGAAGCAGCCAATCGTTTGATAGTCCAAGGTCTGATAGTCCAAGGTCTACTTGAAGGACCATACACTATTCCTCCCATCCCTATGGTATGTACCTCTATATTCAAAGCTACTGGAGTTTCTAATTATTGATAAATTCCTAGTTGATTGGTGTTCGAATTTGCATTGAAAAATATCTGTGGTTTTACAGAAGCTGCATTTGGGGTACTTGGGGATGGTCATTTGTCTAATGTTTGAGTATAGCATTCGAGTTTTCTTGCCACCAATGTACTTTTAGAAGAACAACATTAACTTTCTATGTATTTCTAATTATTACTTGACTTATATAGTGATAATGAATAGTTAATTAAGTCAACCATGTCATTTTCTTGGTCCCGCGTTGTAAGTCGTCATTTTCATTAATTAAGCTTAAGATTAGAATTCTACGCAAATACATTCCTACGATGAATTTTCTAAGGAAACAAGAAGGATGCAAGTTTAAAAATCATGGATATACCTAGGTATATTTGAATATAGGTATATCTAGAAATATATACGGGCTCCTTCATAATAAGTAGCACATGTCGTTTTCTTAGAAAAACTCGGTGACAAGATGCAGTGCTCCATTTGATTTTTCTTTTTTTTTTTCAATATTACATAGGAAAAAACTAATATATCTTACGTCAAACTATTTCTTTTCTTTTTTTCACTACATTCCATGTACAAAAAAATGTCTAGATTTTATTTCTAGGTTTTTTATGAATATATAGATATATATGTGTGTGTGTGTGTGTGTGTCTGCAACAGAAATAGATGTTGTTAAGTTTTTGATTCTTCAATAATATTAATCAACAATTAATTTGTTGATCAAAATAAGTCAGACTACCAAAATTTGATTTTGACATATGTTGTTGAGTAAGTCTTTATGGGTTGTGGGATATAGCATTTTGTTGACTTCAAAGGGTCTCAATTGTTTCCTGTCTCACTTCTACCCAAAAAATATATATAAATATGAAATCAATATAGTTAGTTAGAATAACTCATGACTTATTATATAGTCAACCGTGTGAATACCATATTAATGTAAGAAATTACAAATTAGGATAATCACGTATTTTATAATTATTATCAGAGCGTTTGGCAACAGTATATATACCAATTAATTAATTTATAAAGTATCACTTGACATTATTTTATTATTATATATTTTTTTAAGGTTAAATGTATATTTGACCAACCGTGATTTTTAACTTTTTTTTTTTTTAGAAAATAATCAATGAAATGATGGTACATGAATGTTTGTAAACGAATTCCCTAGAAATTAAAAACAAACCTTGTTTCCTGACCTATGATCTTTGAATGCATTTCATCACTAAGAAAAGTATTTTTCTTTCATTTTCTTCCCTTATATTTTGAAATTTAATTAGCTTCAAGTCAAAGAAAAAGGTGATCAATAATAAGATTGATTGGTCAAGCTTTTCTTTACTTGAATAGCTCTTCAAATATTATTAGGAATAAGTGTTACCTAGTAGTTTTATGGCACCTTCAGTCTTATGTGGGTGTATAGATGTATCACGTGCATTTAAACGTGGTGAAATTCCACGCACCCACTGGGTACAGGAAGTGCCATTAACAGCGCCATACTAAATTCACGAGGCGTACATCGTACAATCATGCACTCATATAAAATGGGAGATGGTATGACAACTCCCCTCAGAAGTGTTAGAAAATATTCAAGTATTACCATATCGATCGGCTAGGAATTAATTGTAAATCCATCCTACTAAGTGCGTTGATTTTTGGTATTGTACTTCATTTGCAAGTGTGGTTAGACGAGAGTGAGACTTGGTCATAAGTCATCTCATACGTACGATATGGATTCCAATTTTAGTCAATAGAGGTAATGAATATTGGAAAATTATTATAGCGGACGAAATATATCCTGCCAGAGTGCCAGTTGATCAAAGCATGATAACAACCTACGGTTGAGCCTAGTATGTGTGGCATTTTGAAGATATAATATATAAATAAAATAACAAAGATTTTATTTTACCTACACGCATGCATGTATGTCAAATATTTAGACTACAAACACCTCACACTTTTGGCCTAGATGTTTGCCATGTATTATAGGCATGCATAATAACATGCATGTGTGGGCAAAATAAAATTGTCCCTCAGGGTCAATCTTATTGAGAAGTGTAGTCCAAACTTTTTATGTTGATTAGTAATTTTATATATAATCATGTGCGATTCTTATCACTTAATTAACATTCCCCACGAGATATAGCTCAATGGAAATAGATCAATCTTGAAATTTGTCTACTCATTTTTGTGTCAACCGAAAAAAATTATTCATTGGAGCTCAAACAGATTTGATAATGTAATATTTATACTTGATAAACGAAAATGATTGATAAAGAAGAAAAACAACGTCCGGACTCATTGGAATATTTGCTACACTTACAGTATATTAAAATTTGGACTCCAATCATGATCTAGTTATGCCAAGTCCAGTCGTTGGTGAATTATTTAATTGAACAGTAAAAATAATAGCTTCCGAAAATAAAAAATAAAAGAAAAAGAGAAATACCTTCTCTTATATGACATGCTAGGCATGATGAAAGAATAAGTTAATGCATTAAATTGAACTACGTACCATATTATTGAGTATTGTGTGATCAGCATGTCTTTGAAAAGTATTCAACAACTCTTATGTAGAGCAAATGGAGCACCTTCATATATATAAAAAGTTATATTAACGTTAATAAAAAGATTCGCCTAATAATTTTACGAATTCGATTTTGTTGACTAAAAGAGGAGTTAAACTATTGATTGATCGATTGATTGAGAGAAAGTTGCAGTTTTAAACCACACAAGTGATAGCAGATAGTTTTGCCATTAATTAGTCGATACAACCTTTAATCTAGAAAAAAAAAAAATTAGTGACTACAACCACGATTTTTTTTTTAGGGTGATAACTGGCTTCACCAGTGATTTATTTAACATTTTACTTTTTGTATTTATTAAACTAATTTTTCAAAACTAATTATACTACTATTATTTAAAAAATTTAATAATCAATTTTTAGAAATTTTTAAAAAATAAAACGATACTGTTAGTCGGCATTTTTTGCCTCGTCCTGTAATGCACTATATTAAGCGGAGAATGAGATAGAGATGGAGCTCTTTTGCATTGTCAAATGCAAGAAAGACCGTCCCACCTTATTACCGTTGTCTGTGTCCATTTCAATGGGAAAAAGAATTTGTACAAACGTAATAACTATCCTTCCCCTTCTCCTACCATTAATCCCACCATACATGGTGGGAGATTATTAGACAAATCACATAGAGTTGTCCCACAGTAGGACACCTCACATGTAGGTTGTTTAATAATCTCACGCCAAATGTGCATCTAGGGGGATAATCCCTCCAGACGCATGGTGGGAGATCATTTTTGTAATAACTACATGCATGTAATAAAAAATAATTAGTATTTAAGTAGTACATATGATTGAACAATCGAAATCTTACTTTTTTGTGAAATAACATTACTTTTAGTAATAATTATTATTACCAACTAGTGCATATGCATGTTTCAAAAAAAAAAATAGTGCATATACGTTATATATATATATTTATACATTTCTATTCTCGTATTCATAACAATATAATATTTTTAATTTTGAAAATGAAAACCTTTTTTATAACTACGTAAAAAATAAATGCTAACTTATAAACTCGCCCTCATAACTGTCAAAAGTGAACTCAAGTTGGCAACGTAACTTGATGCCACTATGAGGACTATGAACAACCAAATACCCACAACAAATCTTGACAGATTGCTTTCTAATCTTTCTCCTGCAAAACCAAAACAGACAGAATTACAATTTGCAAATGGGAGTGTTTGTGTTATATGCCTATTTCCAAAAGGATGCAATGACAGTATGCTTTTATAATATGTGTTAAATTGGTTTTGTCACCTACATCATTTGTATACTTCAAACACCATTTGTATACTTGGGGGCGAATGAAATAAAATATTATGACCTGACAAAGAATTAGCCGCTCTAACAAGCGTATGAGCGGTCTGGTTCGCAGATCTCTTGACACAAGCGAAATCTATGCCATCGAGTTTGAATACCATACGTTTACAATCATCCAGTACCAAGTCAAAAGGAGACAAATTAGTGTGATGAGCGGAGGGCATCAAATACTGACAATGCGCCCATCTCCACTACAACCGAGAGAAGTGTAGCTCCTTGATCCAAGCTAGAGCCTCACGGATGCCCATTAGTTCGGCCAACCTTGCATCAAACAAGCCCCTTGTCTTGACAGTTTTGGCTCCCAAAAAAGATGCCCCTTCATCGCGTAAGACCATGCCAAAACCAACAGAGTCCTGAGCTGGAAAAAGGGCAGCGTCCACGTTCAGCTTGATTGAGCCGGTAGCCAGGTGTTTCCACTGTGTAGTACTTGATGACAACCCACCTCTTTCATGCGATGGAAGTAACCTAGCCTCCTTCCACTGTTGCTCCAAGAGGGTGGCCAAGGAAACCACCTTAAGTGGCATAAGCGATCAGCCATGCCACACAACCTCATTCCTATTATGCCTCCCTCCCCAGTTGCTCGTTTCTACCTAGAAGAAACAGCAACCGTTCCTGGAAGTTCTGGCAATCACAGTACCAGAAATCAATGGAAGATGCTGTCCAAACCTGTCGTGCAAAACCGCAACCCACCAAGCAATGTAGTGTAGTTTCATTCTCTACAAGGCAAATTGGGCATTGACTGTCAACATTGATTCTTTTCACAGGAGTTGGTCCAGAGTAGGAAGAACATCCGACAACACACGCCATAAGAAGTTTCAGATTTTTGAGATCGGAACCTGAAGGTTCCATATGAGGTTCCAAAGCAGATTGACAGGGGGAAGAAAATCACCTTGACGGAGGTTCTGAGCCAGCCGGTAACGACTCCTCACCGTGTAACCTCCTCTAACATCATGCTTCCAAAACAATCTATCACTGGTCTCTCCCAACCCAAGTGGTCCTTGCATAATCAAAGCCCTGTCCTGAGAATTGAATAAATCATCCAACACCTCCATATCCCAAGCATGAACCGCAGGTAACATAAGCTGATTCACAGAAATAGTCTCTCCGTCTGGGATTATAGGAGAAGAAACATAACCGTCATCATCATCAGGTAGCCACTTATCTCTCCAAAACTCTCACATTACAGCCACTACCAACTCTAAACCTTGTACCTTTCCTCAGGAGAAATTGTCTTGCAAGGATGCTTCGCCAAACAAAACTAGGGTTATACCCAATTTTGGCTTGCAAGAACTCTGAATGAGGAAAATATCGAGCTTTAAATATTTTAGTGACTAAAGCCTGAGGATCCACTAAGAACTTCCAACCTCATTTCCCCAAGAGTGTCAGATTCATTTCATGTAACTGTTTGAACCCCAAACCCCCTCGCTTCTTAGGATAGCAAAGTATTTCCCATCTCATCCAGGATATCCCCCCTAACTACACCTTTATTGGTTTTCCACCAGAAGGCATTCATAGCCCGTTCAATCTCGGCACAAAGATCATTCGGGAGTAAAAAGACACTCATGGCGTAATTAGGAATAGTCTGAGCCACCAATTTCAAGAGAATCTCTTTACCAGCCCTGGATAAAAGCCTTCTCCTTCCATCCATTCAGTCGTTTCCAAATTATGTCCTTAATGAAGGATAGAATTGTTGGATCCTTAATCCAACGTTGGGATTATATGTGAATAATTATGTGTTGTGGGCTGTCATATAAAGTTGAGCCCGCTTAAAATGATCTAATAAGATTTTGGTAATTTGGGCTTTAATGTATCTGATAGGGTGTGGGCTTTTAATGTGTAGAGACCTAATGGGCTTCTATTTCAATGATGGGCTGAAATAGTGAAACCCTAGGGATAACGCGTCGTTATCTCTATATATATACATCGGTTACGGTCCCCGGATCACACGTTCAAGAAATTCTATTCTGTTTGATATCATATCTTCAAAGAGAAAACCTAAAGAAAGCGTGTTGATCTGGAAGGCCAACCATACGACTCTAGAGAGTTAACAATGTCTTTAGATTTAAGTACGTTTCCGCTTATCAGGATTTTAATTCTCGATGTTTCAACGTGGGATTAGGGTTTTTGTGACATTATTCACAAAATGTTTCTTCTAACAAGTGGTATCAGAGCCATCCCATGCTTGATTCGGTGAGAACTTTGGTATTGTTATTAGCTTTATGGATTCGGTTGGTATTATTCCATGTTGCATCCAATAAATTAATTATAGCTTCTTTTGTTCGTTGAATCCTTGGGTTATTTTTGGATTCAGTACATGTTTCCATATGTTGTTGACTTTGTGGAATATTATATCGTGCAATGCAATACGGTTTAGACTTGAGGAATCACATCCATTAATTTATTGATTATGCATAAAGTTAATTTGTTCGGAACTTGGAGAATCTTACTTTCTGGACTAGTATAGTACGACAACTTGACTTCTAGTGATAAAGACAAAATGAATCAAACAAATAAGAGAATAATAATTAATTAATTAAGACAGACATGCTAATATAGCTTGGGCAGATTTTCCTTGAGAATCCTCTGTATGCAAAACAATTCGTGTTTTGTAGTGACTATTCGACTCATAGAAATCAGAGACAGCCATCGAAATGCAAGCATGGATAGTTTTCCCAATCCATGATCCCATATCAACTATAAACCCAACTTCAATTTCCTTGTTAACATTTTCATGAGATGGTGAACTTATAATGAGATCTGCAACAGTTAAAAAGCCAAAGAAAAAGATGAATATGAGAGTATAATAACTAATGAAATTATAATCTCCGGAAAATTTTGCCATTTTTCTTTTCATGACCATGCTATTCTAAATACTGCCTGCGTTCTTATAAATGTGAAGTGTTGAAAAATCAAACAGAATAAAGATTTGGAATAGTTAGTGTGAACAATTTTAAATTAACGAATTGATACATTTTTGAACATTTCTAGATTCTAGATTATAGAGTAGAGACTTTTATGTTTAAGATAATGAGTGCTGGCTGTGACGCTCTTCCGATCTCTTCTCATTTCTTATATAATTATATACACAACCTTGTTTTCAACAAATTAGGAAGATCATATATTTTGTAATTATAGATTAGTTGCAGGAGCACCACTAATCTTGAAGAGAAGGAGCGTACTGCTCATGAAAGAAGAAAATATAGATAGTTGGGTCATTAAATCCTAGGTGCGTAATGCTCACGAAGATTGTCGGCGTTCATCTCCTTTGCTTGCAGACCACTTGAAATTGCAGAAATATTTTCAAAGGGATCGGTTTTATCATTCCTCCACTATTAGTACCATGCAAATTTAATTTTTTTTTCGGTGCATCTATATCATCTTGAAATTATACTCTGAAAAAAAATTATATGTAGCATCTTCGACGGCTCGCCTGTATGATCTTGATTACATCTATTACGTTTTTGTTAGTTGTAATGACATGTTGAATGTATTAATTCTATTCAATTTTTTTTATTAATCTTACATGTTTAAATCTATGCTCTAATTATTTCAAATTTTAGCTACAAATGCAAAATTATTTGTTATGTAAATATTTCGTTGTGCATTTGTTTATAATGCACAATCTGAGATTTTTCATATTATTTGATTATACGATTTGTCACATATTTAAGCCACTCAAAATCTCCTTGAAATAATTTATTTTAGGTTAAGTGTTTGACATTTATTTTCTGAATTTATTTGAATTTATTGACTCCATTCAGTTCAAAGCTGCAGTTCTTTTGATGAAACACTTATGCATTTAGTTTCAATAACTTAATTGCTTTATTAATTTTGCATATTGTATAAAACTCTTTTGTTAAATTGTACATTACAAATTTATTAGATTATTCATTGGTGACATTATGAAATGATGAGGCAAATTGATTGCAATTTGATCATAAACATATCTTAGTAATTGAAATTTACAAAATGCACTGTATCCTATTTTGCTCCCCATATATTCAATTGATATACTTCATTGTGTGTGTATATATATATTGTGGTTTAGGTACATATGTGACAAAGATGCTAAATTTAGATAATTTGTTAACTCCACAAGTATACGGATTCATCTTTTTACACTTAAAATTAGTTATAAACTTCTTTCAGTTTTTATTTCTTATGAGGTTTAATCTTCTTTTTCTTTAATTGTTTTTTAATAGATTTCAACATATTTTCAATCTTTGCTCGCATAAAAAGAGGAAATTGACAAAGTCAACCATCATAAACGGTGAAAGTCGAAGGAATTTTGGATGAGAATAGTAGCCAAGTCAAACGTCATTAACGGTGGAAGTCGAAGGAATTTGGATGAGAATAGTAACCAATGGAGCATTGAATGTAACAATGGTTCTACTTCCAAGAGAGCTAGAGTTGTTGATAACTGCAACACTGTTTTAATTTTTATTATATTTGGCTTTTCAGTTTTAAACGCGTTTATGAACTTACGTGAACATTAAATACTTAATTGTACTATTAACAAATATGAAACGTATTAAATAGATGATTGTAACACATTAATTTTCTACACTCACAACCACTTTAAATATTAGGGTGTACAGGAGGAACACTATTTAGACGATAGTGATTATTGTTCATGAATTGTTTACTTTATTTGGCCAAGACCTCCAGTGCAATGCACGGGTGAAATTACTACTGTTAAAAATTAGAAAATAACTCAACTTATATATGTCAATACTCAATGAACGGAAAGAAAGCATCTCTACAATAGTATGAATGAAAACCTAATAATAAAAGAAATTGAGAAAAATACATAGGAAAAAATAGATTAGGTAAACAATATATTTGATTTGATAAAGAAAATTGAACACGTAAAAAAAATACCGGTGAATTCATATAAGAAATTAAATTAAATAATTAAACCCTAGAGAAATTATTTATCACAACTTATACTTTTGACCATATATACTCTGTGAGCAATGTAAATATGTAATAGTTATCGACTGCAAGTAAAAATGGCAAAATTTACCCAAGAGTAGATATTTTGATCAATCCTTTTACAACTTAATATTAAATTTACCCAAGTGTAGATATTTTGCGTTCTTATAAATGTTGAAGTGTTGAAAAATCAAACAGAATAAAGATTGGAATAGTTAGTGTGAACGATTTTAAATTGAAGAATTGATAAAATTTTTAACATTTCTAAATTCTAGATTATAGGGTAGAGACTTTTATGTTTTTGAGATAATAAGCGCTGGCTGTGTTGCTGTATAATTACTTCTCATTTCTTATATGTACAACCTTGTTTACAATAAATTAGGATGATCATATATTTTGTAATTATAGCTTGTTGGAGCACCACCAATCTTGAAGAGAAGGAGCGCAATGCTCGTGAAAGAAGAAAATATAGATAGTTGGGTAAATCCCAGGAGCATATAGACTTATTGGATTATTTGTAACTATAATACCATATTAAGACTTGAGATTGTCTTAAAAGGTTAACCTATTAAGAGAACTAGTGTAAGTACTTTATATGTTAGTTATTTATTTAGTAATTTTTTATGTTTGATTTTTATCCCTTATAATATTCTATCTTTAATAATTCTTCAATTAGAAGTGCACTTAGTCAATACCATATCGTGTGGCTAGGAATTAGTTGTCTACTCCTCTTAATAAGTGGGTTCAAATATTGAGATATTGTACTAGCAATTAATTGTGGTTAGGCGATTGAGACTTAGTCATCTACGAACTAGATTCCAATTGTATCTAATAGACAAATAAAGGTGATGAATTCTAAAGTTAATTAAACCTTGTTATTGGAATGTTATAGTGGACGAGATATAGCTAGTTGATCAAAGCGTGATTAACAGTACTACAACTAGCTATCCAACATATGTACTTGCCAGTCCACGTTAAGAGGTTTATCCAATTAAGAATGGGGGCTCAATATTTATCTTGCTAAAAAGAGCAGCGCAAACCTTTCTTGATCAAGTAAATTTATATGTATTCAATGTGAGACTTCGGAAACAGTTATTTATATTTTATGAATGAAATTGAATATTGAATCATGGACATTCAAACTTCTTAGAGTAATACCATATTAGAACTTGGGTTTAATTTCTCCTTAAAAAGTTGACTTTTATATGTTGGTTATTAATTTCATATATATTCAATGTGGAACTTTATCGGTTAACATATACCGAATAATTATAGATTACTTGTTGATTTCATATTTATTCATTAATGTGAAACTATAGACAACACTGCAACATGCGCTAGAAGAATTGGATATTCGAATTCTTGATGCAACATGTTTTTCACGGTGCAGATTGGTTATTATTAATTAATTCTTTTATGGTTGACCGTAATTAATTTTCTAAATATTCAATAACATGTTGGAATATAACTCCAATCATGGTTGATATAATTATGCCAAGTCCAACTGTTGGTGAATCATGAATCATTTAATTGAAAGCTTCAGAAAATGGAAAAGTCATAGGGAAAAAAGCCAATTCTCTTATATGACATGCATGCTAGGCATATCATGAATAAGGTGTTGGCATGAGCTGAAGTACAGAATCTATACTGTGAGCTTAAATCATCTAGAATCTATATGCTAGATTCTAGTTCTCACAGGTTCGTGACGGACAAGTTATAATCAAGATCCCAATCTTCTCTCTATGGAATGAAGGAAAATAGTTACGGGAACTTTCCTTGTATTTGTATATGAAATATTCTGTGTATTAATAGGCTTACAATAGTATTGATTAATTTCTTTTTTTGTAATACCTAATGAGTTGTATATATTGAGCTTCGTAGATGAATGAAAATATACAGAAATTACTCATCTTGTTTTCATATTTCTACATGGTATCAGAGACACACGATTTCTGGCTTTTCTGAAAATTTCTGAGGGCCGATTCTAGCCATGAGAATCCCTCCGGGGAATTGACCAACCTTGATCCGCTTCGTGAAAACAAAACACAAACTCCAACCATTACCACGGGATTGTCTACAGTTCCCATTGGTATAAAATTGGATGGCTTGAATTATGCACTATGGTCCCAAGTTGTCGAGATGTTCATCTCTGGCAAAGAAAAACTTGGATACATCAATGGTGATACTCGTCAACCTCTTCCGACCGATCCTTCCTTTCGCAAATGGCGTACTGATAATGCCATTGTTAAAGGATGCTAATTAATTCTATTGATTTCTCGATTATTGGCAATTTCATAAGGTTCCCTATAGCAAAAGGGGTTTGGGACGCAATTTCCACAACCTTCTTTGATGGCAGTGACACATCTCAAGTGTATGATCTCCTACGGCGTGTGACTCGATTAAGGCAAGCCGGTGGTTCCCTGGAGAAATATTACACTGAATTGCAAAGACTATGGCGTGAGATTGATTTTCGTTGCCCAAATCCTATGGAATGCCCAGCAAACATTCAACACTACAATAGACTCACTCAAAAAGAACGAGTCTATACATTTTTGGATGGCCTTGATGATCGGCTAGACAAAATCAGGGCTAATATTCTACAAACCAACCCATTTCCTACAGTTGAGCAAGCTTATGCTTAGGTACGACGGGAAGCAATCAGACAGCAAGTCATGATTTCTAGTGAGATTACTGGAGTTCAAGGGGCTGTTTTAGCCTCTAGGAAGCTGACTTTGGGGCCTCTTGATGAGTGCACTCATTGCAGGAGTCTCAAACACAAACATGATGAGTGTTTTAAGGTGATTGGATACCCTGATTGGTGGGATGATTACCAAGCAAGAAGGCGACGGGATTCGGCAACGGGTAAGGCTGCCATTGCTGCAACAAAACCAACCATGTCTCTTCCACCATCGCCTTCAGGAGATCCAGGTACCCCAGGTCTTATTCTTACTACTACTAATGGGAATTAAAGTGGACATGATTGGTTCCTTGACTCAGGAGCAACTGATCATATGAACCTTGATGCTAAGGATCTCACGAGTCTATACTCTCCTCGACGTACTAAGATTGCTAATGCAAATGGTGTTACTTCACCAGTGTTGTGAGCTAGGAATGTGAATTTATCTCATTCTCTACAATTATCCAATACATTGCCTGTGCCATCTTTGTGTTGTAAAGTGTTGTCCATTGGTCAAATTACTATAAAATTGGGCTGTGTTTTAGTAATATACCTTGATTTTTGTCTTCTTCAGGATATTCTCACAAAGGAGATCATTGGGTGTGGTACTAAGAGGAGGGGATTATAATATGCTGATGATATCAGTACGGGACATGCTCATATCATGGATCATTCTATTGGTCATAAAGAAAAAGAGATTTGGATGTGGCATCGACGGTTGGGGTCATCTATCTTTTTATTATGTTGATCTTGTTTTTCCAGATTTATTTAAACATATTAAGATTTCTGACTTCAAGTATGACACATGTATTTTGGCCAAGAGTCATCGAGCCACTTACCCTTTGAGTATGAATAAAAGTGACACATTTTACATTAATTCACTCTGATGTATGGGGTCCTTCACCAGTCTCAAATTTATCTGGCTATCGATGGTTTATTCTTTTTGTGGATGATTGCACCCTTATGACTTGGTTATATTTAATGAAACATAAAGATGAAGTTGCTAATATTTTTGAAAGCTTCCATACTATTATTCGAACACAGCTTGGAGCAACAATGAAAATTCTGAGATTAGATAATGGGGTCCTTCACCAGTCTCAAATTTATCTGGCTATCGATGGTTTATTCTTTTTGTGGATGATTGCACCCTTATGACTTGGTTATATTTAATGAAACATAAAGATGAAGTTGCTAATATTTTTGAAAGCTTCCATACTATTATTCGAACACAGCTTGGAGCAACAATGAAAATTCTGAGATTAGATAATGGGGTCCTTCACCAGTCTCAAATTTATCTGGCTATCGATGGTTTATTCTTTTTGTGGATGATTGCACCCTTATGACTTGGTTATATTTAATGAAACATAAAGATGAAGTTGCTAATATTTTTGAAAGCTTCCATACTATTATTCGAACACAGCTTGGAGCAACAATGAAAATTCTGAGATTAGATAATGGGGTCCTTCACCAGTCTCAAATTTATCTGGCTATCGATGGTTTATTCTTTTTGTGGATGATTGCACCCTTATGACTTGGTTATATTTAATGAAACATAAAGATGAAGTTGCTAATATTTTTGAAAGCTTCCATACTATGATTCGAACACAGCTTGGAGCAACAATGAAAATTCTGAGATTAGATAATGGGGGTGAATAAATCAATCAACAACTCAAGACACACTTCAGTAAGCATGGCTTAGTACATGAAACTTCATGTCCACAAACACCTCAACATGATGGAATTGCTGAAAGAAAAAACAGACATATTCTAGAATCAGCACGTGCTTTGCTACTTGGGGCTAGTGTTCTGAAAATATTTTGGACTGATACTGTCTATACTACTGTTTACCTCATCAACAGGATGCCATCTAGGTACTGAATTTCAAGACTCCACTCCAATCTTTATCTAATCATATTACCATTCCATCCCCCTTGATACTTCCATCTCGAGTGTTTAATTGTGTTGCTTATGTATACTTACATAAGAATCAGGGCACAAAACTTGATCCCTGTACTATACGATGTTTGTTTCTGGAGTATGGTTCCCATCAAAAGGGATAGATGTGTTATGACCCGAGTACTAGACGTCTTTATACAACGATGGGTGTGCAATTTCTAGAGCCCGATATGTTTTATTCTGTAACCAGTTCTCATCTTCAAGGGGAGGCATGTGATTCAGAATTAAACTGGTTAATAGTTGATGTATCTATGCATCTAGGAAATATCCCGAATGTAGAATCTGATATGGGCTCTGGCAGTCTAGAATCTATCTCTGGCAGCCTAGAATCTGTCTCTGGAGGTCTAGAATCTGTCCCTGCTGTTCTAGAATCTATCCCGAATGCATCCATCTCTGCTATTCCAGAATCTATCTCCCAGACTGCATACTTTGGCTCTGAAGATCCAAAATCCCCTCGCTCCAAAGTACACAAGCCTCATCTCCTGAAGATAATCTTGAGGTAAATATCCCTCCTTTGCCTACATATACTGATAACAATTCTTCTGTGGGATATACTTTACCTGCCAGGAACAATCGTGGGAAACCATCAAATAGGTACTCTCCAGATATTGAGGAGAGGTGGTCCAAGTATCCAATTGCAAACTACACACCGGGTAAAGGACTTTCTGAGCCCCTTAAGAGATTATCTCGTGAACTTTCTTTGTGGAAAATTCCCACTAGTATTGAGGAAGCTTTGACAGAAAAGTGATGGACTCAAGCTATTAAGGATGAAATGGAGGTATTAATGAAGAATGACACATGGACTCTTGTTCTGCTACCAGAGGGGAAAAAGACAGTTGGATGTAAATGGGTATTCTCTATCAAACACAAGGTAGATGGATCTGTTGAAATGTACAAGGCAAGGATGGTGGTGAAGGGATATACTCAAACTTATGGTGTTGATTATCAGGAGACTTTCTCACCAGTAGCTAAATTGAACACAGTTCGTGTCTTATTATCTTTTGTAGCAAATCTGGATTGGCCATTATATCAATTTGATGTAAAGAATGCTATTTTACATGGTGATCTTGGGGAAAAAGTATACATGGATATACCCTCAGGATACTCGGCTTCTTCCAAAGAGGTATGCAAATTACAAAGGGCACTATATGGATTGAAGCAGTCTCCACGAGCATGGTTTGGGCGGTTTACGCTTACAATGAAAAAAATGGCTTCTAACAAAGTAACTCTGCTCATACTTCGTTCATGAAACATCGATCCGGGAATGTAACTGTCTTAATAATCTATGTGGATGACATGATTATCTCGGGAGATGACATTGAGGAGATATCTCAACTTCAGAAGCATTTGGCAATGGAATTTGAGATGAAAAATCTTGGAGGACTCAAGTATTTCTTGGGAATTGAGGTGGCTAGGTCTTAGAGTGGTATATTTCTCTCTCAACAGAAATATATACTAGATTTACTAGCAGAAGTGGGAATGTTGGAGTACAAACCAGCCGAAACTCCAATTATTCAGAATCATCGACTTGGAGAAGACTCAAATCATGTACCAACTGATAAAGACATGTACCAAACATTGCATATGCAGTCAGTATTGTGAGCCAGTTTATGCATAACCCAAGTAAGAATCATATGGATGTGGTACTCCGGATACTCCGTAATTTGAAGTCATCTCCTTGGAAAGGGTTTATGTTTTCAAGAAATGGGAGTGATATTAAGATAGAAAGATATACTAATGCAAATTGGGCAGGTAGTGTCACAGATCGAAGGTCAACATCTGGATACTTTACCTTTGTGGGTGGAAATCTAGTGACATGGAGAAGCAAGAAGCAAAAGGTGGTCGCATTGTCAAGTGCAGAGGCTAAGTTTAGGGGCATGGCTAAGGGTCTTTGTGAATTATTATGGCTGAAGAACCTATTGGCAGAAATAGGTTTTACTCTTTCTACTGAGATGGATCTATTCTGTGATAATAAAGTAGCAATTGCTATTGCTCACAATCCTATCCAACATGCTAGGACAAAGCATGTGGAGGTAGATAGACACTTCATTAAAGAAAAGCTTGAGGCTAAAATTGTACGTTTTCCATTTGTGAAATCGGAGGAACAACTAGCTGATATATTGACAAAGGCTGTATTGAGTAAAGAATTTTACAGCTCACTTGTCAAGTTACACATCCAAGACCCGTTTGCATCAACTTGAGGGGGAGTGTTGGCGTGAGCTGAAGTATAGAATCTATACTGTGAGCTTAATCATCTAGAATCTATATTCTAGATTCTAGTTCTCACAGGTTCATGGCAGACAAGTCAGAATCAAGATCCCAATCTTCTCTCTATAGAATGAAGGAAAATAGTTACAAGAACTTCCTTGTATTTGTATATCAAATATTCTGTGTATTAATAGGCTTACTATAGTATTGATTAATTTCCTTTTTTTGTAATACCTAATGAGTTGTATATACTGAGCTCCATAGATGAATGAAAATATACAGAAATTACTCATCTTGTTTTCATATTTCTACATAAGGCAATGCATAGAATTCAACTATGTATTGTATTATTAATTAGTATTTTTTGTGGTCTGAATGTCTTTGAAAATTATTTGTAGAGTGTGGCTCACTCAAATCCACTTTGGCCTATTTAAATAAGCTTTGACCCATTTTGAAAGTTTTGACTGTTGGGGTCTTACCCATTTTAAGGCAATGGCTTGGTTTTAGTTTTGCTGGGGACTTTGGCGAAAAAAAAAAGGAAACAGAATGGTAGAGAGTAGGGTGAGCTTTTCTAGCGAAAATTCTTTCCATTCTGGCGAGCTTCCGGTGGTCACTCTCCCTGTAGACGGTGCAATGATTCCAGTGCTTCTTGTGGTCTTAAATCTGAGCTCAACTCAAACTAAATCAAAGAGGAGTATTTGGAGCAATGCTTGAGTCCTTTTTTTCAACACTTGGAGATTATATTTGTTTATGTTTTTCCAAAAATCTCTTGTGATATGCATTATAGTGTCAACAAATGGTATCGAGCTATGGCAGGAGAATCAAAGAGGAGGAAAAAAAACTCAAAAAAGACCTGAAACTGCAAAGAACAGTTCGGTAGTTTTTGAAAAAATTCAAAATATCACAACTTTGAAGCTCGATACCGGCCAAACAGACATCGGTTGGAGAAACAGAGACCAGACCTAGACTCATCGCGATGAGGTGTATCTATAGGTGGAGCGCGTTTTTCCAGCAAACCTCCGGCGATAGCGCGTGAAGTTCACGCATAGCTCCAGCGACGGCGCAAGTGGCGAAGCGTGTAGCTTTTTTTGGCGACGAGGTCAACAGACAGATTGTTCGTGATGGCGAGGCGGACCTTTGGTGGTGGTGTATTTTTTCGACGAATGAGTGAGGCGATAGGGCTCCGATAGTGAGCTTGAGGTAGTTTCTCGATGAGGTTTTGCATCGTAGCTGGTGGTGCATTGTTTCAGAATATTTATTCTCTGGATTCCTTTATTTATCAAGTACCGAAGACCACAAAACACCGTTTTTCAATGGTGTTGGGTAATATCACATTAAACTTTCCCTTTAGAAGCATGTTTTAGGTTGTTAATTACCTTTGATGCTTAGGTTATGTGTGATAGTTTAGATTATATGATTTTGCGAATCTTTTGCTATCTTATTTGCCATAAAATTGTGAGTTGATTGTTTGATTGAATTTCTTGAGTGGTCTTGGATTGGCACGTAGTATGGGTTACTTGTCTTTAATACCGAAAAAATTGGTATTGGTGAATATTGTCATGTGTGTGAATGTGTTATGTTTTGCATCATATTGGAAAGTGATTTCAGTATTAGATTGGTTTAGGTTGCATTTGTCTGCTTGATGGATGAGTGACTCTGAATTTATCAAAATCTTATCGTTGAATTGTTATCTCTCTTTAAGTCGCCCGTCATTAGGTTGAAAATAGAATTGTCACCATTTGATGGAAATGGAGATTACTCGATTTGAAAGCAAAAAATGAGAGCCATTTTAATTCAACAAAGGGTTGTTAAAGCACTTGATGATCCAAGCACATATCCCACTGCATTGAAAGGTAAATCTGATGAAATTACTGATATGAATGAAATTGCACATACTTCTTCATTCTGCATTTGTCTAATGATATTGTGAGATAAGTTGATGAACACAAGACTGCTAAGGAATTGTGGGAAACTCTTGACAAGATGTTTTTGACAAAAACTTTGCCAAAACAGGATTTACTTGCTTGAAAAAACTTTTTAGTTTTAAAATGGACATGGGAGAGGACGTTGAGTCCAATGTCGCTGATTTTAACAAGATTGTCAAGAGTTTGGCCCACAATGAAAAGGAATTTGATTATGAAAATTTGGCTGTTATTCTTTTAAACTCTCTTTCTGAATCATATAGAGATGTTAGAAATGTCATCAAGTATGGTAGGGATAAGTTGACTCAGGCTATTATGATAGATGTCTTGAAGTCTAGAGAGTTGGAGGTCAAGAACGAGTCAAGGATTATGATAGAGAAGAGCTCGTTTAGTGGTACTCGGTGAGATATAAGTCCAGAGAGAATTACTCTAGCTCTAGGCATAAGAAGAGTAAAGGGAAGTCAAGGGGTAGGTCTAAGTCTCAAGATAAGAGTGGTAAGAAGTGCTATAATTGTAACATGTTGGGGCACTTTAAGAGAGAATGTCCTAACTCCAAGGGGAAACAAAAAGTACAACAGGGTAGTGATGAGAACCTAGTTGCTGTTGCTGATTCCTTTCATAACTTGTATATCAATACAGTGATTGATGCTGGCACTTCTAGTGACCAGGGAAGCCTACATGCTATGAATGTGAGTAGTATGGACTTTCGTAAGGAGTGGATCCTTGATTCAGGTGCCACTGCTCATATGTGTTCGCATATATCTTGGTTTTATAACTATAGGGAGATTGAGCCTCGACAAGTCTATTTGGGAGATGACACTTCACATACTGTGAACGGGGTAGGAGACATTGCCATTAGGATGCATGATGGTATAGCCCGACCTCTATTGGGTGTCAGACACATTCCCAGAATGGCTAGGAATCTCATTTCGATGAGTGTTATGGAGGATCAAGGTTATAAATTTAGATCTTACTGTGGTACTATTACGATTTTAAAATGATCCTTTGTAGTTATGAAAGGACCAAAGAGAATTGGGTTGTATGTCCTTCAAGAGATCGGAAGAGCACAGAGAGTGGAGAGTCGGCTTTATCTTCAGTTGTTGAGGATAAGTCAGACTTCTGGCACAGAAAGATGGGACACATTAGGAATAGAAGGTTGAAATGTCTTAGTGACCAAAATTTCTTGGAAAAGATAGTGATACACCTTTGAGCTTTTGTGAGACGTGTGTTCTAGGAAAGTACACAGAGTCAGTTTTGAGATTGGTGAGCACTGCACTAAGCGCCCTCTTGATTACTTTCATGCTGATTTATAGGGACCAGAAAAATGACCTACACTTGGGGAAAGCAGACTTTTCTTGTCCATTGTTGATGACCACTCGAGGAAAGTTTGGGTATATCTCCTTAAATCCAAATCTAAAACTTTCAGCAAATCCAAGTCCTGGCTTGCCTTGGTTAAGAACTAAATGGGTAGAAGTGTGAAAACTCTTAGGACTGACAATAAGCTAGAGTTTTACAACTTTGAATTTGATAAGTTCTACAAGAGTAAGGGTATCATGAGACATAAGACTGTGAGAAGTACCCTACAGCAAAATAGGTTGGTTGAGAGGATGAATAGGACCTTGATAGATAAGGTCAGATGCTTGTTGATTAGCTTAGGGTCGTATAAAGGTCTAAAGGTTTTTGGGATGAAGCCGTGTATATTGCTGCCTATTTGATAAATAGGTCTCTTTCTTATGCTGTTAACTTCAAAACTCCAGAATCATTGTAGATTAGTAAGCCTCCAGATTTTTCACATCTTATAGTGTTTCTAGTTGTGCGGCTTTTGCACACCAAGTTGAGCGCAAGTTGGACCCTAGGACTACTAAATGTGTCATGTTGGGCTATCCCGAGGGAGTGAAGGGATACAGATTGTGGGTTCTAGGTGAAAGAGTTATTAAGCTTATATGTAGCAGAGATGTGAAGTTCAATGAACTTGAGATGCCTTGCCTTAAGACCCAAGAGAAAGAGAGTGAGAAGGAAGAGTCTTCTTCTAAAAAGAAGATCGAGTTTGAGGTGAAGAAATTAAACATTAATTCAGAAGGTAGGGAAACCCAGCATCAAGTTGAATCTGATCACGAAATAGTTAATGAACAACTTGAATTTGAGCTTGAATCATAAATTCTTGAAACTATTGTCCCTGATGAAGAAACATCTATAGGTGCTAATTTGGTGGATTATCAATTGCTGTGGGACAGGGAAAGAAGACAAGTGAAGCCAAATCTGAAATACATCTCTATGATTTTGATGAACTTCGTCTCAGTTTCAGGTAAAGCCATTGAGTCTGTTGAGCCTATGTCATTTGAAAAGGCTGTCAACTGTAAGGAATCTGAAAAATAAAAGTAGGCTTTGAAGTAGAAAATCCAGTCTCTGAACAAAAAGAAGACTTGGAAGTTGGCTGGGAAACCAAGGAATCAGAAGGTAGTCCAGTGCAAGTGAATCTACAAGTTGAAAGAAAAAGTTGAACATAATAACCCCGTGAGATACAAAGCTAGGTTGGTAGCTAAGGAATTTACTCAGATATGGGGGATTGGCCATGGTAAAGTGTTCTCCCCAGTTGTTAAGTGTAAGACTATTCAGTTAGTCTTGGCCTTGGTTGTTGAGTACAAATCAGAGTTGGAGCAACTAGATGCAAGGGCGGCTTTTCTTCATGTAGAGGAAGTTATTTATTTGTCCCAGTCTCAAGCTTTTGAGGTGAAAGGGATGCTTGAAGTTGTGTGCTTGTTTAGAAAGTCCTTGTATGGTTTTAAGCAGAGTCCTAGGCAATGCTATAGGAGATTTGATGCTTGTGTGCTCAAGATTAGTGAATTTGATGCATGTCTATGTTACAACGTCTGCAAAATTGGTTGTGAAATTTATTTGTTATTGTATATGGATGGCGTGTTGTTTGCTAATTTTGTCAATATACCATTGGCTGCACACATGACTTTATCCTCTACAGAATGTCCCAAAGCCGATGAAGAAAAACAGGTAATGATTAAGATACTTTATGCTAATGCCATTGTTTCTTTGATATACTCAATGATAACTACTAGACATGTTCTTGCTTATGTGATTAATTTCCTAGGTATGTTCATGGCTAATTCTGGTAAATTTCATTGGTGTGTACTTGCATGGCCTTTAAGATACCTAGGTGGGACGGTTATGCAGGGGTTAGTGCTCAGAAAGAGAAGTGATAAGCGTGAGCTTGGGGGTTATGTAGATTATGTCTTTGCATATATGTGATAAAGATAAAAAGAAATCTACTACTAACTTCTTTTGTTTAAGTGATACTTGTACCACATGTAAATCACAGTTGCAACTGATTGTTAAATTCTCCAGCATTGTAATTGATGATAATCATGTAGGTGTTGGAGCGAAAGTACTTGTAGTTGGTAAGTTTATCAATTATTTATCAATTCTTGGAATTGATAATGGTTAATTGTTTTGCATGTACTTCGCTGGAGAGAACGATGATGATTTATTAAGACCACACTCATAACTTTTGGATAGCACATGTAATCAGGGAATCTGGCAATGGATTATACTTCTCACTTGTGTCAGGTGAGTTGGCGGCTCTTGATTAGAGGTCGAGTTCTAAACTCGGAGCCTCATGTGTTACACTAGAAATTGGCATATTCATATTGGAAGTGCTTTATTGATAGAAAATGATAACACCTAACAAAAAAAAGTACATTACAATAGTAAGAAGTATTATAAAGGTCAAACCATCCTAAAAAAAATTAAACTGCATTTGTAATGTATCTATAATTAAAACACACACATACACCCTTATATAGCCTCAATTCAACCTATCATATCGGTCATTCTGTTTCCTGAAAATGAGTATCCAAAAGGGGATATCAACCTTCTTCTTGCCCAGAGTTTGGCAACAAAATATGTGAGCGACAACTTCTCGTAAAGCGCATATATGAGAAGTAGAAGAATAGCCACTGATTTAGAGATCCCACTAAAAAGAAATAAATTAAAGAACATCTTAAAGTTTACGACGCTCTTCCGATCGCAGAAAAGGTAGAAGGATCAGTTTTGTCTTGGGATAACAGTGGTGAATCACTTCTAAACCATTTATTCTCAAGCTCCAGAAGTTTTCCCTCTTCTCTGAGTTTTGCAATGGCTATTGACATTTCGCGGACCAACGGAGAACCTTTTTGGAAAACCTGTGAAATGGGCTTTAGTTATGACATAACATAAAGTAAAGGAATTCATGAATAACTATAGATGAAGTTCTCCGTAAACCCTTAGACGAAGTTCTTAATAAACCCTAAGGGCAAAATAGTATATGAATACAAAGTCAAGTAAAATGAAAATTGTCTAGCACGGGGGAAACTTACAAAGGCAAAACCATTGGTGGTCTTTGCAGTTCCGATCATCTGAAATTCATTTGGATGCCGAGCAAGAAATACTTTAAGGTAAGGAATTTCTTCAACTATAGCATCAACACCACCTTTTTTTCTACCTTTTCTTAAAGCTTCATAATATTCTGGAGATGAAACAATAGAAGGAAGCTTATGATCCTTAATTAAGTTGTTGACAATAAGTTCTCCTCTCAAATGATTTGCATATCCAACGTAGTTTTTTGTCAATTTTATCTGTTTAACTGTAAGAATCGAACTCAAGTTTGCAGTGTAACTTGACGCAATTATAAAAACTACTAACAACCAAACACCCACGACAAATCTTGATATGTTACTTCGTAAGCGTTCTCCTGCACAATCCAAAAGTAACAAATTTCAAGAAGCTGCAAATGCATGCTTAAATTAAGCTCAAGTACATTGATAGGTTTAAACTAATAAGTGGAAAATTTTGATGATCAATAAAAAAAAATAGAAATAAAATAAAATAAATTGATAATAGAGAACTTACTATGAGCATAAACAAGAATTGACACAGCAAAAAACAATATCGTCCCAATTTGCCAAGCTCTGGTCCCTTGGAATTCTTCGTTGATAGGACGTTCGACGTACCAAACTATAAGTGCGGTCAGAATAAAAAAAACGACAGTTATTATCCATAGAGTCGGACTAAATGGCCGAAGAAAGAACCACATGTCATCATCCAACCGTGCTATCATTCCAAGACCAATGTCTGTGTAAGTCAATGTGAAGTCAACGTACTTAGACCTGTTGGAAGTGATGGTGAAGTCCCCCACCAAAGCATCATAAACCTATAATACATATAGTTATTTTCCTGAACCCAAATACTAACTGTAATTAAACCCAAATACTAACTCAATAGAAATGATCTGGCACCATTAGGGCACTAGAAAAATGGTGTGACATAATATTAGCCATTTATGTGATATGTGAGGGTGATGATGTATTCATATCAGTAGTTGATATTATTCAACCTCACTGTCTAGTACAATTACGACACTAGGGTGCTATAGATCATTTGCAATGATAAGGACTATTTGTAAACCTAAATTATTCAATTCTAACAAGAAGAAAATAGTAATTACCTGGTTGCGAACTAGATCGATGTAATGATCATAATTAGTCACTATCGGCAACATTGGGATGAACTCATAAAGTGGTGGATCAGGTAAGTTCTTGACGGCATATTCAAAAACATCTATAGAGAAGCCTGTGATGCTCTTTTCATTGGTTTGATTATTGTGATACACGTCTACGAATTCCCGGAACTCATAGTTCACTGGTACTCCAACCCTGAGCTTTTTGGGGCTCAAATCTTTCAATAAACGACCTTTGGAAGTATTTTGACCACTAGGACAAATAATACCATTTGAATCATTAGAATGATTATTCCCCGAGCACATAAATTCTTTGAAAATTCCTGCTTTAGTCATCCAAATTCCTATTGAGTTTTCTACATTAGATTGAACAAAACTCACCAACTTGAATTCTTCAGAGATCGAATTTCCCACCTACTAACTGAAATTCACCGCTTAAACCCTTAAATCTAACATGTGAAAGCTCATCTAGGAGTAACATTCCACTATGAAAATAATGTTGGAAATTGGGCTTTGATCTTTCCATGTTTAGCCTCTCAAAGGCTTCTGCTAGAGCCACCATTACGTCATATGCCCATATGCCAACCACCGGTAACTCCGTGAACACCATATTAGGGTTTTTCGCCATCCATCTTGATGTGATGTTATGAATATTGCTTGATCTTGCAAAATTTGGCTTAAAACCAAATGTCCCTTGCAACGACTCAATGACTTTAAAGTCCATCGAATGTACCAAGTTCATGGCTTTATCAGTGATGATCCAAGCATTTTTCTCATTTATCATTCCCAATTTCTTTGCGTGAACAAGAAAGCGTGATGCAAGAGATAGGGACATGTCCAATATATACACTTTTTTTTCCATAGTCATCAAATTCCGCAACTCTTTTATGATCTGATAATCTTTGGATATTGAAGAAATAAAACTTCTACAAGAAATTTGTATGTTCTTCCCTTCAAATGATTCTTCCAAATGTGGTACATGTTTTCTCTCGTCTTTAATCCCTTCAAAGAGTACTATAACTTTTTTCCATTCAAATGATTCGATAACAGAAGCCAAGCCTTCAAACTGAGCAGTCTCATCGGATCTAATCTTAACAAGGTAAGTATAATCAGTATGGGAGGCAGTGACGAGTGACGAAAATGAAAATATAGGAATTTTGGCTTTCTCAGACAATGTTGCCAAAAACTTTTCTTCTAGAGATGTCTCGAGGCCTATGATTGCATGCACTTCATTGTTCTCCATAAGATCCATAACTGTACTAAGCAATATTTTTGAAAGTCAAAGACTGATTTACAATCTTCAAAAATATTGAAGACTGATATCGAAACGTCAAGTCTAGAATTACATGGATGAAGAAGTCTTCACAACAGAAGCAAGTAGATGACGTGAATTTGAAATTTTAATTTCAATTATAATAGACTTGATTTAGTTGTCACCAAACTGGCTTCCTAACTGTTTAACGATGAAATTCATCCATTTGGATGAACGTGCCAATTTTTCTTGTCAATAAAAATTAATTTTAAAAAATATGAAAAACTAGATAATTAATAAATTGAAAGATACATAGATTTCAATAAAATTGACAAGTCAAAAGACTATTGAAATCTATTAGGTGGTTATATTGACAACACACTCTTTTTTTTCCTAACCACACCACATTTTAATTGCATTATTTGAACTTTTACTAAGTATTGTACTCATACTAGCTCCAAACTTTTATGTCACGCTTTTACCCTCAAATTTGCATTAGCTAACATGCCTTATGAAATCGATAAAGCTTTTCATGCAAAATATTTAGTTAAGCGACTGAATATATTAAATTAGTTAAAATATGAGCAATAGAATTGTAATTATTTATTTTTATTGAACATTTGAAAGTACCGTGACAAAAAATTTGGACATAAATCATTGATTGAGGCAAGAAGTGCTAATCTATAGAGGATTATGAAAAAGAACGTGACATAAATTTTAAGGATACAAATGCAAAAATAACCAAAATCCAGGGAGTGTTGATATAACTAAAATGTAGTATATATCATCACTCTATGTATAAAAGTACGAAATCAAGGGAAAATCTTTTGATTTCCTTATTTGCCTCTATATTTTTATGAAAAACCTAAATTACCTTTAGTTTATTTATTACAATCATCATAATGATAATGATAATTTATAATTAAGTAAACAAATTCTTCGTTTTGTATAAATTGTGCATTAAATTATTCATATATTAGTAAAAATTTAATTAACCACTCAATATTAGGCCAAATCAAATGAAGAAAAGTTGGACGTAAAGTTTATGTGAAATTTTATAATAGTCCAATTCTGAATTTTTTTCTTATATAAATTAATTGTCACATTGGAGATTTTATTATATTTTAAATCTCATGAATCATAAATTACATTTTTGATTTCTTTGTACAGCAACTTGAAGAAAAGAAGAATGAAATGATGAGATACACGTTCATTAATTTCACATTGTAGTAAATAAGATGGGTACGTAAAGAGACGTTGAAAATAAATTAATTAAAGTATTATTGTTAAGGGATAAATCTCATATTGACTAAATATAAAAATATAAACCAACATATTAATAATTGGGCTACTCCTCTTAACATGTTGACCTTTTAAAATGGAACCACAAGTCTTAATATGGTATCAAAGCCCGTCAAGGTCAAACGGGCAATTCGATCTGGTTATGACTCAAATGAGCACACAGATTTCAAGATTGATCTGCTCTAAAGAGCTACCATCTTGCGAGGGCATGTTAAGAGATAAATCTCACATTGACTAAATATAAAAATATAAACCAACATATAAACACTTGGACTACTCCTCTTAAGATGTTGACCTTTTAAGATGGAACATCAAGTTTTAATAATTATGTTGTTATTAACTAAAAATAAATCAGATTTTATGTTTTTTTTTTGAAACATAAATTAGATTTTACGTTATTAAACATTAAGTTCTAAAATATATATGTGTGTGTGTGTGTGTCAAGAGTAATACTATTTATCTAAACTGGAGACCGATCTCCAGTCTAGTTGTTATTACTACATTGAGGAATGGGTGGAGTTGCATAAATACATGGGAATATTGATTTATTGAACAGTCAATAAGAAAATGACAATTAAACTAGAGACTAGTCTCCAGTCTAAATAAATAACATTATTCATTTAAATTATGATTATTCCATGTTTGAATTAAAAAAATGTACAACAACAATATAAAAATCACGTGCAAAACACGTGCTTTATACTAGTTTATCAAAAAATTAATATGGTGTCAATATATATCGATCCGGCTATAGGGAGAGTACTCTCTCACACATGGTTGCGTGTGATTGGCTATAATATAGAAAATGTTGAACTAAGTTATAAAAATGTTAAAGATTAGGAAAACAAAGTCAACTTATATATTTTAACCAAAAAAAAGTCAACTTATGCTTCGATACTCAAAGAACTAATAGCAGGATGAATCATAAAAACTTACATGAGAGACAAAGTCAACTTATATATCGGTGCTCACAGAACTTATGGGCTTTTTTGTTAGGTATGCTCGCAACATGCAACCTATGGAAATGGGCTACTAGGGTTTCTAAAATAAATATAGTTAAATGAGTCAAGCAGAAGTCAAGCATGTCATTTTCTTGGTCCCAGGTTGTGTGTCGTCATTTTCATTATTTAAGAGAATAGAATTCCACGTGGATATCCCTTTTTTTTCCTTTTTTTTTTTTTTGTAGTGGAGGCGATAAGATGAATTTTCTAAGGAAACAAGAATGCTGCAGGTGTGAAGATCATGGATATACCTAGGTATATTTGTATTTAGGTATATATCTAGAAATGTGAGCACCTTCATAAGTAGCACGAGTCTTTTTCTTTTTCCATTTTCCTATTTTTTTCTTCTCTTTTTTTTGGTCAACAACATTCCATGTCCAAAAAGAAATGTCTACATCTGCCCCTTTATTTCTAGGTTGCTTACGAATATAAATAAATAGATAAATACCACAGAACTATATGCTTTTAGATTTTATGATTCTTCAATAATTAAAATCAACAATTGATTTGTTAATCAAAGTAAGTCAACATGACTATTTCCACAAAAATTTTGATTTTGACATATGTAGTTGAATAAGTCTTTATGGGTTGTGCGGATAGCATTTTGTTGTATTCAAAGAGTCTCAATTTTTTCCTGTACTTCTACCCAAAAAAAAAAAAAATATATATATATATATGGATTAATATTCAAAAACCTCTTGAAAATTTTGTTACATAACTTCCCATCTCACGTGGCCTCCATGAAATACATGTGTCTGTGTCAATGTACACTATATGAGATTGGAGGTTTTGTTACAAAACTTTCAAAAGATTTTTTGAACACTTTTGTAATGATGAGATTCATATTATTTATGATTTTAATAGTTATGAGAACATATTTCTAAAACTATTCAAACTACCATGATGAGAACTTTACTTCTTCTATAGTGATAATGGCAAAAAGAATCGGAGGATTAAAGATTATAAGACTCACCTGTTGATAGAGTTCGAACTGATTTTCCTTGAGAATCCCGGGCGTGCAAAACTATTCGTGTTTTGTAGTGACTATTCAACTCATAGAAATCAGATATAGCCATCGAAATGCAGGCATGAATAGTTTTCCCAATCCACGACCCCATATCAACTACAACTCCAACATCAATCTCCTTGATAACATTGTCATCATGAGACTTTGAACTAATGAGATCAGCATGAGTTAAAAGACCAGAGAAAATGAAGAATGTGAGAGCAGAACTAATAATGAAATAATTACAATCTCTTGAAACTTTTGCCATTTTCCTTTTCATGATAAATATTGGCCCGTGTTCCTATGAATGCTGGAGTGTTGGCAAATCAGACAAAATAAATACTTGGAATCAATAGAGTTAGTTAGAATAACTCATGACTCATTATATGGTCAACCGCGTAATAATACCACATATATATTAATGCTAGAAATAACAAATAATTAGGATAATCATGTATTTTATACTATATATATATATATATAAGTAGAATTTGTCTTGCTCAATTTGATTGTCAGGCAAAATTAGAAATAATTTTCTCGCTTATTGTTTAGCTTCTTGAAAAAACCAACTTGCTAACGTTATTATTCTAATATTATTATTATACTTTTCCTTA
Organism: Nyctanthes arbor-tristis; assembly: GCA_963692815.1. NCBI lineage: Eukaryota > Viridiplantae > Streptophyta > Magnoliopsida > Lamiales > Oleaceae > Nyctanthes > Nyctanthes arbor-tristis. The sequence continues at coordinate 2,878 of CAVNYN010207163.1, read as the reverse complement.
CTATTATAATTTTCTTTTTAATTATTTAATTTAATATTTTTATTATGAGACACTATTTATATAATAATTTAATATTTTTATTTTAGAACTCTATCTACATATTACATTTTGGTTAGATATATCTCATATTTGTTTAATGGATTTCAATTTTACTCTGTCCGACAGTATAATTTCATGATTTTATATTCTCCTACTATATTGTATTTTACTTTCTCAGCATAATATGTCTATGAAAAGTATAGGTGTAAAGCATAATAGTCTGTAAATGCACGTATGTAAAACTAATATAGATTATGCTATTGAGTTTTCTTGCTTAAGGAAATAAAAAAATAAGAATTAATAAAAAAAATTATTCGTTCAATTATTATAATTTTCCTTCCTTTTAATAATTTAATTTAATATTTTTATTTTCAAACTCTATTTACATATTACATTTTGGTTAGATATATCTCACATTTATCTAATGGGTTTGAGTTACATGAAAATAAATAATCTATCAATCTTGATTTCAATATCACTTTTCCTTATTATTATACTTTTCTTTTTAATCATTTAATTTAATATTTTTATTTTGAGACTCTATCTACATGTCACATTTTGGTTAGATATATCTCATATTTACTTAATGAGTTTCAATTTTACTTTGTTCGATTGTATAATTTCATCATTTTATGTACTCATACTTCATTATATTTTACTTTGTCAACATAATATGTTCGTGAAAAGCACGGATGTGAAGTATAGTATGTCCGTGAAACGCACGAGTGTGAAACTAATATAGATTATACTATCGGGTTTTACTGTCTTTAAAGGAAATAAAAAATAAGAATTAATAAAAAATTTTATTGGTTAAATTATTATACTTTTTCTTTTAATCATCTAATTTAATATTTTACTTTAGAACTCTATCTACATATTACATTTTAGTTAGATATATCTCATCTTTGCCTAATGGATTTTAATTTTACTTTGTTCGATTGTATAATTTCATGATTTTATGTTCTCCTACTCCATTGTATTTTACTTTGTCACTATAATATGTCCGTAAAACGCACGGATGTGAAACATAGTATGTTCGTAAATGCACAGGTGTGAAACTAATATAGAATTATGCTATCGGATTTTATTGTCTGTAAAGAAAATAAAAAATAAGAATTAATAAAAAAATTATTGGTTCAACGAGATGGCGATGGACTAATAATAAGAATTTAAAATTATGTCATCGAAATAAAGAATTGATTGCTTACTACTTGCAAACGTAAAATGCACATTAATTCCATGCAGGTTGTATTTTTTAGTTTTTTATGACGTTAAGCCTGACAAACACAATTTTGTTATATTTTATGTATGAAATTTCTTTAAAGCTCTACCTGTACAATGCACGAGTGGAAATCTAGTTATTATTATACAAAGCGTTTAGCAACAGTTTATATATATACCAATTAATTTACTTTCTCTGTCCCAAAAAAATAGACCAATAGTTATTGTCACATAGATTTATAAGAAACAATAGTTAATATAGTTGAAATATTAAATTTTACCTTATTTTTCTAAATATATCATTATGTCTCATTAATTGTTTAAAATACTTTCAATACATAACTAGTTAAATAATAATAATTAATTAGGGACGCATATGGAAATTAAAAATTACGTACATGCTCAATATGGTACCTAGACTATCTTTTTATGGAGGACGAAAATGGAATAGTAGACTATTTTTTTAGAATGGATGTAGTATAAAATATCAACTGACATCCTTTTATTAGATTATTATTATTATTATTATTATTATTATTAATTTTTTTTAAAGGTTAAATGTATATTTGACCAACCGTGATTTTTAACCTTTTTCTACCAATTGCTGGAAAAATTTGAATTTCTGGAAGGAGTCATTTTCTAGGAAACAAACCTCTTTTCATGACCATGAACTTTGAATGCATGTCATGACTAAGAAAAGTATTTTTCTTTCATTTTCTTCCCTTATATTTTGAAATCTCGTAAGCTTCAAGTCAAGATAATGGTGATCAATAATAAGATTGATTGGTGAAGCTTTTCTATACTTGAATAGTTCTTTAATTATTATTAGGAATAAGTGTTACCATAGTAGTTTTATGACACGTCTGTCCTACTACTACGATTAAATTTGATCTAATATCAGACATCTGACGGCGTTAGACCAAACATGCACGTCATGTGAAATAAACTTGGTTTCTTAGGTACCACAGGTGGTTTCTTTCTGGGAGGTGAATGGAACTACTACTATGAAACTCCTGTTTCATATAGGTACATGAATTCAGGATTTTAAAAATTCACATGACGTACATTCATAGACCTACATGGGACAGGAAGTGTCATAATGACATCACACTAAATGCACGTGGCGTACATCTATGTATATAAGTAATAAAAAATTTTCAAGTGTTACCATATCGATTGGCTAGGAATTATTTTATAATTCATTTTTTGGTATTGCACTTTATTTCCAAGTGTGGTTAGGCGAGAGACACTTAGTCATAAGTCATCTACGTACGAGATGGATTCCGTTGTAGCAATTATCTGAATTCTAAAGTTAGACCGTATGTGATATATTGGAAAAGTATAACCGATGAGGTAATTATAACACAAAAATTTTATTTTGCCTTATTGTGTATGTGTATGTGTATGTGTATACATGTGGCATTCATTCACGTTGGATTTCACATATGGCGGGTGAGTGTGATTGCAATATAGATGAGAGCATATGCACACAGATATAATAACTAACTTATTAGGCAAGAAAAAAAAAATCGTGAGATAACAATATTACGGCTCAACCATGCTGAGTCACATCTGCAAATTTTCGCTAATAGGATTGTAAATAGATAGATGGTCCATT
>CAVNYN010207160.1:18863-46250 GCA_963692815.1 Nyctanthes arbor-tristis | reverse complement strand
CAATATTTTCTTATGTGGTCAGCTAGTCTACAAAGTTTCAACAACTACCAGTCCCCAAACGATCTCATTGAGAATTTTTGTATCTGCACCAACTCGCAAAGAACTAAACAATTTTTCCAGGTGCAACAAATTTGAAGAACCCCTTGCCGGATTCACCTCTCCAAATTGACGCCATAATTCCTTCACAGCAAATATTCGATGAATATTTACAAGAACATTCCTGATTAGATAGAAACACATCCTGCTTCCATTCTTCAAATATAAATCTTCCCAATCACTATCGCTCATAGTGACTCCAGCAACTTTGTTAGAACAAGGAGAAAGTTTTCATTTGAAAGCTTTAAATTGCCCAATCAAAATTAAGAAATTCCAGACTTGTTCTAACCACAAGTCAAACTTGATTATCACAAATTCGCACTTTGCCATATCTTTCCTGTGCTCCACCTCGAACAAAACCTGATACTCTGATACCACTGTTGGGAATTAATGTAAATTCTCCGATTACGCCCGCAGGACCGTTGTTCAAGGAATTTAATTGAGACAAGAAAAAGAAAAGATAAAGACGAATTTAACGGACTGTCAAAGCTTTTCACTATATGATTAAAGTCGCTACAACCATACAGAATTTTCACTCGCCAAAACCCATCCTCCAAGTATTACAAGAAAAATATACCAAGTTTTACCGCATCTACCAATTTCTACCCTTTGCCTAACCAGCGAAGAATTAAAGAAATCCCAAGATGCTAAGCTACTATTTTTCTTCACAAGACTCTCTGACCCAACTCAAGTGGCGTCCCAAGTTTTACCACACCTAATTTTCTACCCTTTGAATAAACCACAAAGAGTTACAAGAAAACTCTTCAAGGTGCTAGACTCACTAATTTTTCTCTCAAATCACTTGTACCACTTGTGTATAAAAGAAGAAGAAAATATCTCTATTTATAGGTTTCGTTTCCTTGGAAGACAAGACAATCCTTCTATGATTTAGATTCCTTTTCCCCCTAGAATTCTTTTTCTTCTTTCCCTTTCCTTTTCCTTTTCAACTTTGGATTATTTTTGGCAACAAACCCAACAACCCCCTCACACACACAGATATATTGAACCTCTGCAACCTATTCTCCCATCAATGGGGTTGAAAATGGTGGCTAACAGCCTAACACACATATGAGAATGGCTTGAAAAGTACATTTAGTTATCATATGTGTGTTGAAAATTTACGATCTTATCATATGTGTGTTAGTAAATTTATTTAGTAAATGGTGGCTAACAGCCCAACCCGACATCGATTCGGAAATTTCTTCTATCGGATAAAGGGTATACGATTCACCATTATTCTAGTTATCGTAATTGGGATCGTGCTTGTAATTGCAATTAGTGTGAGAATGATCATCTTTGTTGGGGAAATTGACTTTTGCTTTTCTGCCTCTGATTTTACGGGTTTCTCTATCGTAAGCCCCGGCTGCTTCTTCAGCGGTGTTGAAGGTACCAAACCAAACCCGGACGCCTTTTCTCGGGTCACAGATCTCGGCCGCCCATTTGCCCCATGGTGTCTGCCTTATTCCCCTGTACAGGATTTGAATGCACACTTTCGTTGAACTGTTCTCCACCACAAGTCTGAGGAGGAAAGACGGCCGCCAGTGCCGCCATTAGGAGGGATAAGATCAGAGAGAATTGCACCACCACACATTCTCAAAATTGCTGGCACTTATATACAGTGCGATCAGTGATGAAACGAGATCAAAGAGAATTGGAAGTGAAGAAGAGTGGAGAGTAACTTGAAACTTAAGATTTTTGGATCGTTGATGGGAGAATAGGTTGCAGAGGTAGGGAGGGGATGAGAGGTTGGTGATGGTGGAGTTTTGTACGGACTACTAGAAGGTGAAGGGGTCGGTGTAAAGATTGGAAAATGGGGGCTTTTAAAATTTACATGGGGCTCGCGGGAAAAACGGGGAAGGGAGTGTTGATATTGCATTTGGTGGGTCTCCTTTTTTTGCCTAGTAGGCAGCCAGATCAGAGATCAGGCTCCTTTTAGGAGCCTGATCTATTTTTGTAGAAAAACTGGTAGTTATCTAACCTTAAGATGAAATCATGATATTGCAGATGTTGTTTTTCATAATGTCTTCAAAAGCCCAAATTCTGAAACGTATGTCATATTCGGGGAAGTTAAGATAGAGGATTTAAGCTCTCAGCTGCAGACATAGGCTGCCCAACAATTCAGGATGCCAGATATGAGTTCAATGATGGCAAAATCTGATGCATCTGTGGAAGCCGCTGCAACACAATCTGATAAGGAAGAAGAAGAGATTGATGAGACAGGTATTGAGGCTCGTGACATTGATCTGGTCATGACCCAAGCAGAGGTTTCCAGGAGTAAGGCTGTTAAGGCTCTCAAGACTCACAAGGGGGACATAGTCAGTGCCATCATGGAGTTGACCACCTGGAAGGGATTGTTTCGTTAGGCTTCAAAGGTGCTATTCTGATGATTTTTTTGGAACAAATCGTGCAATTTATTTCATTGTCATTTTAATGAAATTTTGCCATTCACGTTTGTTGGTTTTATTAGTATTGTTGACATAAAGAATGTTTGGTATGTGCTCAATTTTGTATCTAGCACTTGCATTTTGACCGGCTAAACTGTGGCATTACACGGCAGTTGATCATCTATTTTTCTAGGACTTTGAATGTTAAACCTTACGCACAAGGCATATCAAATTTTCTGAGTTTGCAGGGCAACTGATGTGTCTTTGTTTTCTGCCTATGATTTTAACCTGAAGAGATTGAAATTTTCTTTTCTTAATTTTATTGCACCAGGAAATGACATTGATTGTGCTGGTGATAATTTTGAACCAACTAGTCTATCAGCTATTTGATCCCTTAACAGTTTGCTCGAATATCTCTAGCGCTGCCAACTAAGACACCGACTTGATACATCTTCACCATTGCAATAGGTTTTCAGTGTTTGGAGAGTTTGGTCTGAGGTGAAGAGCCTCTGATTTGCCAGAATCTCTTCAGGGTAGCCCCCGTCATTGATGTTTGGGCTAGATGGATTAATTGACACCACATGCTGCCCTGTAGGCGCAACTGCTTCAGTTGCTCTGCGTAAAATGGATCTAAACTTGGGTCCTGCCCAGTTAGTAGTTGCACTGAAATTATAGATCCTGGAACTGAATGATGTACAAACAATGTGAGCGGCCATTTGTTTGTGCTCTTACAAATAACATGATCGTCCAATTCTACAAGTGTTGGAATTAGATTTACCTGGATATTGCTGTATGCATATATCTCACAGCTAGATGTCGTGCTTCGATCATCCACATTGGTCGTATCAAAGTAAGTTGTTAGTGGAATTGTTAGTTAACAACTAAAAAAACAACCTACATTGGTGGTGTTAAAGTAGTTGCTAAAAGTATTTATTTTAACAAGTTAGTTTTGTTGTTAAAGTTAATAATAAACTTAAGACTTTATGTGGTATTATTTCTTCTTTTTTTATTTTAATAAATTGGGATTGACCCACTATTAGACTATTGAATTGATGATTAAATTTAACACTTTTAGTTAGAATTACCAATGTGACACAAATTAATAGTTAAATTTAACTTGCTTAGGTGTCATTTAACAATCACTAAAAACTTTATTGTTTGTTTTTGTGGATAGTTAATTTTAACACTATCAATGTTGATGCTCTTATATCTCAACACAATGCCTCGGTGTAAATGCAAGTATAATTAGTGGGTGAATCCTCCCCAGTTGATGGGGAAGAATCAGACAGCGCTGATGCATTGCATCCCTGTTAATTAAGCACCAAAAATTTCTTTTAAACGTCATGGACAGCAAGCTATTCATTATCAAAGTGTTTTATCTACATGTAGCCTGGCTAAGATTATGTTAATCCATTGACATCCATTATAACACAACAGACTTGAAGATACCATGCAAGAGAAAGTGGATATTTACTTACCCTAACAAAACAGTCATGAAAATGCGTTTTAATCAGCCCAGCAGCCATTCCGTTGTCTCCAAAGAACCATTTTCTAACCTTCTGTTCTGTCAATGAATTCAACCAAACTACTTGAACTTTTATAAAAGCCTACTCAAAGCTGATCTTCCAACTGAACAACAAAATATATTGACACAAATAACAAAACCAACATGAAATTTATTACCTGTTTCTCGATCATTTTTTCAATATAAACTTTCTTTTCATTATATTAACTATGTTGATGCTAAATCTTACTCTAAACCAACAAAACTAATTTAGTTGTGAGGGAAATCCGTATTTGAATCGCTTCAAATAATAAGTGTGGGATTCGTGGTGGAGCCAATGTAGTTGCGGAGAGAATAAATGAGAGAGATTAATAAATGGAAGATTGAGATTGATGAAAGTAAGGAAGATCCCCGTTTAGTGGGGTTTTCTCTTATTTATAGCACACAAATTGTTGAGTAATGATTATATGCATTAAATGCTTGACTAATAGGAGACTTCTCTGACATGCTTAGCTAGAACTCTGTCATGTTATCTTGACCAAATTTCGGCTGGGAACTGCATGGGGAAGACAAATATTCACTTTTAATTAAATGTGGGTGTTGCATCAATCTTTGGGTGATGAACCGCACAAGCTGACAAGTGAGTTGCACGGTAATTCTGCCGCCTAGAAGGTTGCGAGTTACTCGAACTAACGCGCCGAGCGACCTCCATGGTTGAAACCAGATATTTATATCCAGCGCTCTCTGGTCGCTGCACGAGTGGCCTGGAGAGTGGAGGAGGTAATAGGTAGTCCAAGAACTGTGCGCTTTGCCTAACTTGGGCACCCGACCTAGACCGCAGGCCTCTAGCTCGTGAGGGCCTTAGATCTGTATGTCGTTATTCGCACTGAGCGATATCCAGCTTAGCAGATGGGGGCCGCATTTTCACCTTGGGATTGAGGTTGACTACAAACTTAAAAAGGCGACCTGACACATATATATAAACAAACTGCATTAGAAATAGGGCTGTATACATACACAGTAAGATCTAATGCATTATTTCCTCTAATCTGATCATTTTAGTAGGGGATGGCAAGGCAATACATAGGCTAACATGTTTGTAGAAAATGAAAGGTGAACTGAGGAAGGGGGAAAAAAGAAGTCAAGGGAACAAACTGTTGCTCTTTTTAAACTTGTTTATGGGAAATGAAAGGTGAATTGCTGTAAAGAAAAAAAGAACAGACAAGTGGATTAAGTTTTACTCGATAGCTAGTGCAATTTAATTTTGTAAAAATAAAATAAAATGCTATTAAGATCGTTCTAGGTAAATGTTTCGAACAAGTGGTGCAGAGATTAAGTGTCTGTTTGAAGCTATTTATCCAAGTTGAATTATAAAGAGAAATTATAAAGAGGTGAAATGAATGGTGTAGATTTAATATAAGTTTGAAATTTGTGATTATAGATGACTAGTTATCAAATCAGTAGTCAAATCAGTGATAGGTAAGATTATAAAGAGAAATAATAAAGAGGATCAAATATCCCCTAAGATATTTATGTTCCAAGCAGGAGGTCCTAGATTTGAACTACACCCATCCCTCCCCTCCTCTATCTGCCCCATGTATAAAATAATATACTAGTACTAGTATTTTGTTTCATGTAAAATAGTAAAAAGAATCCAATCTAACTGTAATTTTATATTCTGAAATCGCCTCTCACTTTCTACTTCACTTGGCTTAATTGAAGGTTTGATTACTAGTATTTTGTTTCATGTAAAGTAGTAAAAAGAATCCAATTCGTCTGTAATTTTGTATTCTGAAATCGCCTCCCACTTTCTCTTCACCTTGGCTTAATTGAAGGTTCGATTATTAGTATTTTGTTTCATGTAAAAGTAGTAAAAAGAATCCAATCCAATCCAATTGTAATTTTGTATTCTGAAATCGCCCTTAACTTTCTGCTTCACCTTGGCTTAATTGAAAGTTTGATTACTAGTATTTTGGTTCATGTAAAGTGGTAAAAAGAATCAAATCCAACTGTAACTTCGTATTCTGAAATGGCCTTTGACTTTCTACGTCACCTTGGCTTAACTGAAGGTTTGATGCAAGAGGGCGTGATTGAAACCTGGAATCATCGAGTCAAATCTAGTTGACTTGAGGCCTAAAAAGCAAAGATTATCTCTCCTTTCTTTATCATCAGTTACGTCTTTTTCTGTTATTAGAGGCGTAGCCAGTACGCCGAAGTAGTCTTAGCAGGATTGAAATATCAAAAACTCATTTTTATAAATCCTAATTTTTCAAAAAGAGTACACAAAGTCATGTACATTACAAAAAAAGTTCAACAAATCAAAAGCTAATATTAGACTAAAAAAAGTAAGTTGAACCCGATGATTTTTTACTTTAGCAAATTCGTCTATTAGAGAATTTATATCTATTTTGTTAACAAACTCTCTTTCGACAAAAATTGTCAAACTAACTGCAAGAAAGTCATCATCCATCTTGTTGCGAACTACAGTGTTCAAATGTTTCATTGTCACACTAAGCTCAAACAACCTAACAATTGAACATCCAACTCCAATATCCAAAATTCCAGAAACAAAATAGCAACTTGTACTGATTCAGACTGTTAGTCGCAGAGAAAAAACTTAATAATTTAACCTTCAACTCCAACATCCAAAATTCAAGAAACAAAATTGCAAGTTATATTGATTCTGATTATTAATGGCAGAGAAAAAACTTAACAATTTAACCTCCAACTCCGACATCCAAAATTCAAGAAGCCAAATTGCAAGTTATACTGATTCTAATTATTAATAACTTAACAATTTAACATCCAAAATTCAAGAAACAAGATTGCAACTTTTCAACAATAGTTACAATACAATTTATACAGGTAACAAGCTTACTGTTCCTAGCCTTTGGAAGATATGGACACCTAATCACAAACCATTCGTCAATGTCAGCAACAGTACATTAAGAGTTACTGTTTCATTCAAAGAACCAGTTTTTCCTGGTTCTAGATACCATTACCAACGAGAATATAAACATGAATGAAGATATAAAACCAAGCTTAAACAAATATTTGGCTACAATTAAGTTGTCTAGCATAATAATGAGTTTGAAAATTTTGGTTTGATTCTATTAATTGTTACATTAAGCACTTTTTTTTTTGAACTGGATTTGTTACCTTAAGCACTTGAGCTTTATTAAAGTGGTAGAATACCAAACACTTATTACGGGGGGTAACTATTTAGAAAAATTGGGGAGCGAAAACATTGTTCCATTGAACCGCAGTTGCAGGCCAATATGAATTCTGAACAGAAGCACAAATGCTTTAAAAAAAAAAAAAAAACAGAAAAAAGAAAAAAGGAAAAAAAAATCGTTCCAATAGAATAGTGAAGAAAAATAAATACCACAAGTTTAAAACATTTCTAAGCTAAGATGTACTCAGCCAGTCTAGGCTGTACTTGGGGCAAAGAATATTGAGGAGTAGTGTGTATAAAAGCAGATGACAAACGATGAACAGGGAGCAGAAACATGGTACTGAAAATGCATGATTGCTCTCTTGTTATTCCAATTACCAGAAGACTGCATTCTTCTGCATAGTTATCCTAATTTTTATCATCTTCTCTTTGTCTCTGTAGTAGAGAGCATGCAGAATTTATAACTACCGCAAGAGATTGCTTCTTTATTACTACATCTTTTCTTTTCCCTTTTTATTTTTTTCAAATATCTTTGAGTTGGACATATTGATTGTTGATTAACCATAACTGGCAGGGAGTTGATTCTTTTTTTTACCAAGTATATTAGGAAAGAGGTTAAAGTTGTTATCAAATTTATCCCACAAGTGTTTGGGGTTGAAACAAGTAATTTAATAGATGAATCGAGTGTCGTACCTACAAGGATCGGCACTTAAAATTCACTTTAACTAAACACTTTGACAAATAACATAAATTAAACTAGCAAACACTCAATTTTTGAGTTGCAAATCAAAGAAACAAGTTAAAATTATGCAAGATAAGTAAAAGCAAGAATTTGTAAGAATTAAATGAATTCAGATTACTATGGTACTAGGATCCCAAAATCCACTACCATTTCCACAATTAATCCTTAGTACTCATTCTTACTTATTCTAGCGTAGGGTTGAAAATCAAAAATTTTAATTTATTCAGAAGCCTCTCTAGATGGTCAACCAAATCTATACCTATATGTGAGACCAATTATCTCTAATTATCCTTCAAACATGAGGCATGCATTAGTTCACTTTGATTATTTTCGTTCGATTTCATACAGCGTAATAGTATCTCTAGCTATTATAGGGCCTTATATTGTTCACTACCATGTGCTAAAATCATGAAGAATATCTCGAAAACAATATGAATCACAAAGCTCAATTTAATGGTAATTAAACATCAAATTGGAATAAGCGCATAATGAACAATCAACTGCTTAATGAACAATCAACCCAACAAACTAAAATAATAGCAAGAATGAACACTATAAATTAATTATGAAATACGAAGTTTCATCATGAACTCTCGTTCAAAGAGTGTAGCATAGCATGATATTACTAGATAAAATAAAAACAAAAAATGAATTCATAAAGAAAGAAATAGAAAGATGGAACCCTAGCACTTCAATCTCTTCAAGCTTGTATCTCCAATCTTCCTTGCGTTTTCTGCTCTTTCTCACGTCTGTTCTCCCCTTTTTCTTATGTTTTTCTACCTCTTCATAAGTGTAGACGCTTTAGAATTCCCAATTATCTCGAAAACGGGCAGAAAACGCGTCAAATAACAACTTCTGCTACGGGCCGTGGGTCACCATGGCATGCATTGCCGCAGCCAACCCGAGGACAACTTTCAACACATGCGTTTCAGTCCCTGATTTGACTTTTTCCTACAGTAATAGTCCTTTTCAGCATTTTCTTCATTTAAGCATGTCCAAAACTTCTTGACCTCTTCACAAAGGTCTTCACACTCTTCAAATACGACCTAAATAGTCTCTTTCAAATTTTCTCAAAGTGTAAATTAGTCCTCGAGCTTGTTGACATTGATCTTCTTATGCCTAAACTCTCGAGCAATCACCCATTGATGCCACGTCTTGGATGTAAAGCTCTAATTTAGTTCAAAAATCATTTTTTTTCACTTAGCATAACCCCAATTTAAACTTTTCAATTATATGAACCATATTCACACAAATTATATAGAAATCTGCTTAATTATATATAAAAGTGAACAAGTTAAGAGAAGTATATTGTAAAATACACTTATCAAAAGCCATCTACTCTGCAATCAAATCATTATTATTTTCTTTTAACTTTTTCATATAGTTTACAATAATATATAATATGTTGAAGTAATGAAGTACTTAAACTACTCCTGGTGTTACATGTTTTGATGCCATCAGGGAATGGATTGTAATAGGCATTAGTACTATATAATACTGTATGTTTATTCAAAAAATTTAAACATTCATTTATAGATTATTAACAATAACACATGATAAAGAAGTATTAAAACTTGTGTTCTTCTGTACATGACAAAAATTCAAGGAATAAACAAAGATTAATTAGCTTAAACCAATAAGTACAGTTTAAAAAGGTGTATTGAATTGTATATTCGAATGATGAGTCGGATCTCATTACATCATGGAAAAGTTGGGGTCCTACCATGTTCAACTCGCATAATGCTGCTTATGTTTGAAAGAGACAACACGTCAAGATCTATCATGTGACATTCATCAACGCCTAACAAAAATGTCTGCCAACAGGTGGCCGGGAAAATGTTTATAAATTCATTGAGAATAAGGCTCAACTGTTCGCAATGCTGAAAATATGAAGAATTGCAGATAGATACTGAAATATAATAACAAAGCTAGGAAACCGGTGCTTCTATGTGTGTTTTCATCTAAAATTTCAGGCTAAGCATCAATGAAATCACCAGCCTGGGATCCTGTCTGATATGGATAACTCAAAATAAATGAGAGACGTGCAAAATGCTTGTACGTTGCCATCTTTGGCTAAATTGGCCGTAAGCCATGTGATTAGTCTGTTGGGGATAGTATGAAAATGAAAAGGAACACCAGTTTCATTGTCTTATTTGAACTAAGAAAGTCGAAAAAGATGATGTCTTCCAGCCCATGCCCATCAAGAGAAGTCGAAAAAGACTGTTAATTCCATTGAAAAAGTCGCTACTTCATAATTAATTAATTGTAAGAAAAAGACTTTCTGTCAGTATAGGCTAGCAAAAACTGTCAGGTCCTTCGAATTAAAACAATCAGACCAAAATATAGAATAGAAGAAGATTCTTTATTATTAAGAACTTTACTTGTATTTATAAAAATATCAAACTGCAATTACAGAATGATTATAATATGATCATTCAGCTGAATTCAATAATTTGTAAACTGAACCACGCGTTTCGATCCTCAGGTAGTAATTATAGGTTAAAAATCACATGGAAAAAACTCTGTGATTTTTAGTGATTATACAATGCAACAAGCATTTGGGTTCTCATCGGAGAAGAGTTGAGGTGGGGGAATCCTTTCAATGTAATAAAGAGGCTGGTAATAATGTATCATTTTCTGCATGGACACTTCATCACTAATGTTCTCTTCTCCTTTCTTGGCTTCCTCTTTGTTTTCACCACCTTTCTCTTCATTGTTCTCACCACCCCCTTCTTTCTTTTCCTCTTCCAGTGGTTTCTCCTCGCCTTCTTTTTTGTCCCCTTCTTCCTTTTTCTTTTCAGGTTTTGCTTCTTCAGCTGGTTTTTCTTCCTTTTTATCTTCAAGCTTTGATTCCTCTGCAGCAGGCTTCTCAGGCTCCAACTGAGGGATAATTTTGGCCTGCTTTCTAGTGCGTCTATAGACATAATCAACAAGCCTATCTGCATCCATGGTGCCGGTTACTGTCACTTTCCCAGAGCTTAATTCTGTTTCGACTGTCCTCACACCTGTGGTGCCCAAACTCTAGATGTTATTATATACTTGTAACACTCAGACATTAGATTATGCAGATTGTTGCAGACCCAAATTTTGCATCAGCTAAACAAGGAAATATTCTTGACTTTGTGGAAAGATTCTGAAAGTCCACCTAATAGGTTGGGTTCTACATTGTGCAACTCTCATGCAAAGTCGTGTTTATGCATGCATACCAAGTAGGATTAAACTTAAAAATGAATTACAAAAAGGTGATGAGGCTCATGTGATTACCATTGATTTAAAAGTGATGTGATGTAACCAAGTGTCCTTTCGTGTGACTTTTTGTTCAAATAGCACAACTCATACCATAATACCTTTCATTTTGAGTATCCTTTTCTTAAGCTGCTGAGCGCAGGCCTTGCAGTGCATGTTCACGTTAAGTTCCAATGTAGCCAATCCACTAACCTGAAGGCCAATAGAAAAACTTAAGCAAAAAATATTTGGGGATTATTACTTTATAGTCCAATGCTCCATTGAAATCCTTACATATAAGAAAGAGGCTTTTTCTACCTGCGAGGCAACAACTTGTGGTTTAACTTCACCCTCGGCTTCTGGTAATAGAGATAAGATTTGGGTTGTTCTCTTGGTTTTCTTTGTGATTCTGTCACATACATCTTGGGGCTCCACAACTCCCTTTATAGTCACTTGATTTTGCGCCATGTTGATCACAACTCCTTCAACTCCTGCAAAGATCAACTATACACAGGTTAGACAACATGCACATTTTCTATTGTTTACATATGTAAGTTTTTGGTCAGGGAGGGAGGGGGGGGGGAGAGACCTCTTATCTTAAGAAGGGACCTTTCAATCTTCTTTGCACATCCCACACAGTGCAAATCCACAAACAAGACAAAAGGGGATGGTGGCTTAGGCTCTTCTTCCTTCTCTTCTGTTTTCTCCACGTCTTTCTTCTCCTCTGTTTGCTCTTCCTTTTTCTCCTCTGCTTGCTCTTCCTTCTTCTCCTCAGGCTTAGCTTCCTCCTTAACTTCTTCCTGACAAATCTTGTTTGCATTCAGTACATATATCATGCACTGGGAAATTTAATTGAATTAACACAAGTCTAGTGTAAAGAATGAGTAACCTGTTTTATTTGTTCCCCCATCGTGTGGCTCCAAGTCAGTTAGAAAATCCAAGTTAGGATGCCAAAAAGACAGGCAGAATTCTTAACAGGAAAAATGTTTCAGGAGAGGGAGGGAGGGCTATTGGAGTGAATGAAGTGCATTTATAAGTACTAAAAGGATATAAGAGATTCGTTAAGGATGGACGGTGTGAATTATTATTATGCAATAAAAGAAAGTGTGTGATTGCAGACCACATGCAGGCCAATAACCAAAGTTAATTATTTCTTTTTCATTATCAAGCTGTTGGAAGGAGAAGGGGATTTCCGCGAGGGCAGGGTAAACTAGTAGTAGTTATACAGCAGCACAAAGTGCGTGTTGTTTGATAGTATTTATTTTTTATTATTATTGGACCAAAAATTTCTATAAAGTTAGGTTTGATTCACTCTTAACCACCTTGTAATCACAAACCTAATTAAACAGACTATAATATTGTTGTCAATACTTAAACCTTCGGTCTGGTAAGGTAACAAACACGCACATGCCTGCACCTTTTGATACATACATATTCATGGAATTCCTATGCAGCAAAAGAATATATATATATATATATATATATATATATATTTTTTTTTTCTTATCTCTATTTTTATCTTCTGAAATTGAGAAGAGAAAGCAGATTTTGATGTCAAAAGGACTGCAGATTTCTGCATAACCATGTACGTGAACAAGTTGGTATGACATGCCATCCCACCTCCCAGATTAGCCACTAGAAAGAAAGATTTTCCAATTTTTTCACACCATTATTTTGCTTTTAATTTTCTCCACTTACCAAGATATGGTGAAGTTTTTATTACCTTGTAAAGCGAAAGATCAGCTTCTTATGACTACTTGTAGGTATATATTAATTACTATGATCTATGTTTATCATAGCTAGTCCTATAAATCAGGCAAGACATATCCCAGGTTGAGGAAGAATGTGTGATAATGTAGGTTTACCAAACAGAGAAGTTCTTGCACCTAATTGGAGTCAGATATGGGCTCCTAGCACATTAATTCATCACCAAACAGCAACAAAATGGAAGGTGATGTGATTCCTATCTTTTTCTTCTTATTATTACACCCAAAAATGCCAAATCTAATCACTAAAACTTGTAAGGATCAACTAATTACTCTTCGCTAGACAAGTTTTCCAATCCAAAAAAGGTAGCAAATTGGTAATTTGTACATAAGCACACAGAAATTGCCATCGCCCACTTTGGGGTTTTGCGTGGAAATGACTCAGCTTGGGACGCGCTCCACCTCGAATGTTGGCACCATTAGGTGTCAACAAAAGAAAACTTGAGGGTGCCTTTCTGCCAAAACCAAGGCAACGATTTTTTATGTTGGGTCGCGGACGATGAAAAATCATGTCTTCTTAATTTATTTTATTTAACTAGAAGGAATTTGGCCTGCAGCTTAACTTCACTATCCACATATACACGTTTAATTTAATAATAATTATTATAAAGTGAATATTCTTTGTTAAAAGGAATGAGATGAGTGGTGGAATGGAAAGGCTGATTATCTGCATACATCTAGACACACTCGTTAGCCTCTGAAAAGAATCTAGATAAACCACCCAATTCCCAATTAACTACTTCTTCAATTATACATTACTCGGCATTTGCCAATGATCTTATGCTCATGGCACGTGGAGATCCTACTTCGGTCTAAATTCTCTTGAAATGCTGGTCGCGTGTCGAATGCACTAAAATAATAAATATCTTACTCAACTAAAATTAAAATAACTTGTCGAAGCAGAGAGTAAGGGTTGAACCCACAGAGAACGTTAGATAAATGTAAGTGTTTTGTGTCAACTAGTGAAAATAGGGGTTTCATGAGATTAAACTAACGAATATTATAAAGACAAGTAAGAAAATAAAAACATGAATATTAATTTCAGTTCTGGGTTCAATTGTGTACTTTACATAAAAGATAATAACTAATTGCAACATCGTACCTACTTTCTTGCAAAATTATTAACTCTAGGCAACAAATAGTTCTGCTACCCAGATTTTCCCTTAATTATATCTAATCAAAATAAACTCTTCAATCAACCCCAATTGTTTGGACAACGTAGAATAAGCTCCTTAAATTTAAAACAACGATTGCATGAAAAATTAAGGAAATAAGTTAATCTAATCAATAAATTTATGAGACCGATCTATTTCACTTAGGTTTTGCTATCTTTAATGATTAACAATCATTGGTTGTTACTTGAAATTCAGGAAAAACAACAATTAAGGATTGAAACCCCAAATTTAACAATAGAACATTAATCATTCAACGTAACAGGCCAAACTATACCAAACAATCAATGTTCATAAGCATGAAAAATAGAATAGCACAATCAATTCCACGAGAGAGTAAGAAACAACGTTACTAATATTGATTACTTAAGAGCAAGAAGTGGCAACAACATCCCCTTGAGCCAGAGGAATGGAAAAGCTAGCCTTAAGGGTTCACTCGAGAAAATCTTCCTCCAAAACTTGTTTGTAAATTAAAGAAAATAATTCTATCCAGTGTCTTATTTTAGCAAAACTCGATCAGATTACGTGCCCACTTTAGGCCTGGCATTCATATATGCAGGCTGCGGTCGCATACAAGTTCAATGGTCCAAAGTATATTTCTGATCCGTGATTTGCACACTCCTCGGCAAGCGTACGAGCAAGAGAGAGCCTCTCAGCTATGCAATTTACATATTAAAAATATGTAAATATATTTAACTAAGTCATTGGATTACAACCTTTCCCATATGGGACAAGGTTTTCCCAATACTTAAACACATTTCTTATGACAAACTCTGAGACTAAATTTCTTATTCACACAACCACCATTTTGGGAAAATAAACATATGTTTTCGAAGCTCTCAGCAAGAAGAACACAAATCGAATTCATATCTCGAAGTTAAGAATCGGATAGCACTCAAAGTTACGTCCAAAATGCTTATTTTTCCACCAATCCCCTACATAAATGGAAACTAACGTGATAAAGTTTAACAGTCGAACCCTGCATTAGATAGGTAGGTGTAACCTTTTGAACCTTCCATTGCCAAAGTATATTTACTTTACTTGTTGACCAGCAGACTCGATGTCCTTGAATTGTTCTGCCGTTTGCTTAAACATTTTCATACTTAGCACAGGATTCTCTTTGACACAATTCAGTTCACATGGTTATGTTCGTTTGTGGCCATGAACATCTGCCTGGTTCTGCGAGAGTTTCTAAAAATTGAACCCCAAACAAATCCCTTTGAAGTGGCTCCACTTCTCTCTCACATAGGTGATTCTTTCCCAACTTACAAGTATCATTAAAAGCATTTCTACTTAACTGCACTTTCCATGTATCATGGTTACATAATGGAAGTCTCGAACCCCCACAATGACCTAACTAAATCTTTACAATTAGCTTATCCCTTTGAACCTATATCTTGGGATCTTCAGTCAACTAGTTTGGGTTTCCTTTGTATCGACTTATATCTGTAGGGGTTTCAACCTTATTCCTTTTGAGGACTTTACCACTAAATCTAGATTTAAGCCTTTTGTTAGCGGACCTGCCAGATTATCTTTTGACTTTACATAGTCAATAGAGATAACCTCAGTCGAGATTAGTTGCCTAATGGTATTATGTTTTCGATGTATATGTCTAGAATTACCATTATATGTATTACTCTGTGCTCTACCAATCGCAGATTGACTGTCATAGTGTATACAGATAGCAGGCATATGTTTTGGCCATTCTGCAAAATCCTCTATAAATGTTGTAGCCATTCCACTTCTTTACTATATTTGTTTAAAGCAATAAACTCAAATTCCATAGTGGTCCTGGCTATAACCGTTTGTTTAGAGGATTTCCATGATACAACTGCCCCTTCTAAAGTAAACACAAATCCACTTGTAGATTTTGAATCTTTTATCCAGTTGGCATCATTGTATAATTCAAAAATAGTCGGATATCTGGTATAGTGCTGCCCGGGCTCACGAATGTATCTCAAGTACCTGAGTACTCTTCCGATCACTTTAGTGTATCTCTCAAATCTTTCATGTCACCACGTGACTTTAATATGTCTTTAGTGGATTTAATCATTTTATGATTGCTTCCAACGATGAGCATATCATATACATAAAGATGCAAAATGACATAATTATTTACAGTATCTTTCACTTAGACGTATTTGTCACATTTATTGATTTTAGATCCACATTCCACCAAAACAGTAATAAACTTTTCATACCATTGTTTTGGTGCTCGTTTCAAGCTATACAACGACTTCTCCCGTTTACAGACCTTGTGTTTCTATGTTTTGTTGCTTTAACCCCTTAGGTTGTTTCATGTAGAATTTCTTTTCTAAATCACTATTTAGAAAGGCATTCTTTACATTCAACAGCTTTGTGACTAGGCTTCTCACAATAGTTGCATCTTCTTTTGAATGTCTTTTTAGAAATTCCACCTTTAGGCCTCAACTTAGAGCTTTTGCCATCGCTCTTGCCTTTGTCAGATTTGTTTCTATGAGCTCTAGAACTTTGACCATGCTTCACAACCTTGGCCCGACCTAATTCAATTGGAGTGAATCCACATTCCTTGACCTTATTTTCTTCTTCAACTTGAAGTCTAACAATAAGGTTTTCTCTTTTCATTTGTGCCTTTTCAGTAATAGCCGCCGCTTGGAAGGTTTCATTCAACATCATTCCCTTTGCGTGGATGTCATCTAAGACAATTTACAGTCCACCATTTTGTAGTCCAAGAACTGGTCAACAATAAATTTCTTGGCCCCGACATGCTTGGTCTTATATTTCCATTCAAGAGACACCCATAATTCCCTTGCCGGTTTCTTTGTAGTATACATGTTCTATAGTGAATCAGCTCTTTGCACTATACATGTTGTATAGCGAATCAGCCAAGCTATTCATTATTTCGACAAAGCAAATCAAAAAGTTTCCAAGCATTAACAACATTGACAGCTTGAATGTCTCCATGACCTTTTTAAATGTTAGGAGCTTTTTGAGTCAAGAATCAAAACATTTTCTACTGTCACTTCTTAAAGTTCGAACCACTAAACTTCTCTGGTTTTTTCCCATGATTAACTGGAATAGTTACAGTTGGAGCAACTTGAGTCACAGCCAAAGTTGGCAGTTGAGACACAGCCGGGATCACTTGTCCACCAACTTATTACTTTCAATTTTATTTTTATAGAAAAATGATTTCTACATAGCTTCAATTTAATGAAGGTGATGAAATACATATAACTGCTTTTTGTTTTCAAGTCACACACAACCATATGAATCAAAATCAAGTGGTTCGGTATTTCTTTAGTGCACATATAATCACTTTTGGTTAAATGCCCCCACACTGGAAGACCTTTTTCCATATTCATAAATTGTTTGGATCGTCATGTTCAACAGTTTCAAAAGAACTAAACAGTTCTTTGTTGAAACAGACATGCCTAGTAGCACAATGTCCCATTATTCTTTGGAATTTGAACTAACGAAGTTCACATCATAGACTATAGCTACAAGGCTCATTTCAGAGCCATCACAGGTTTGCTTCTTTTTGTCATCCTTTTCTGGTATCTTTTCCCATTCATCTTTAGGTTACCTTATAACCATAATATGCTTCCTCTAAATGTTTCTGACATATATCACAAAATGTAATAGGTTTCGTCCATATATCAACTCTATAATTACATGATGTATATGAAACTTTATGGATTTTATCATAGTTGTATCAACAAGAATAAGAATTCTTTTGCACCAACCATAAGCCAAAGCTTATCTCAAAGTTTAGCTATGACTTTATCAAACAAACTGTTATCTCTTTTCCATAAATCACCCGTTTATCTCTTTTCCATGAATCCGTTTTAAGATTGTTAGAAATAGAAGGAAAACAAAACGTTAACAGAAACCTCTATTAGAAACAGAAACAGAATGTAAATTGAAATCTCTGCTAGAAATAGAAACTTAACGTAAATAGAAACCTCTGTTAAAAACAGAAAGCAAACAGAATGTAAACAGAAACCTCTATGAGAAACAAAAATAGAAAGTAAACAAAAATCTCTGTTAGCAACAGAACGTAAATAGAACGTGAACAGAGACCTTTGTGAGAAACAAAAAGTAAACAAAAGCCTCTATAAGGAATGGAAAGTAAACAGAAACCGATGCCTGTATTTGACACAGCTTCTTTAAAACAAATTCGTCCCCAATACGCTAGGCGTTTGTTTCCCAGATACAACAATTGAGAACTGGAGGAAACAAGGCTGGAACAGAGCAATGAATTTCCTACCTAGGCAAACCAAAAACATACATGAACGGTATCACGATAAGAAAGTGTATAGTAAGAAAATGTGGAGAATTCGTGTATCTTAAAAGGCCAGAAAATGGTCCTTTATATAGGCAATATGACATGTAAATGTGAATTCAATAGAGTTGAATGATAAGAACATCAACAGTCACATTTCAGTACATGGTTTAAGTGTTAAATAATCCGTAGCTTATTTTAGCAAAACTCGATAAGATTAGGCGCCCACTTCTGGTCTGGCATTTGTGTACGCACATAAGTTCAATGGTTCAAAGTGTATTTCTGATCCGTGATTTGCACCCCATTGTGGCCATGTAAGAGAGAGAGAGAGAGAGAGCTTCTCAGTTATACAATTTACATATTACAAATATGTAAACATATTTAACTAAATCATTGGATTACAACCTTTTCAATGTGGGATAAGGTTTTCCCAACACTTACACACATTTCTTATGACAAACTTTGAGATTCAATTTCTCATTCATTCAACCACCATTTTGGGCAAATAAACATATGTTTTTCGAAGCTCTCGGCAAGGAGAACAAAAATCCGAATTCATATCTCGAATATAGAATCGGATAACACTCAAAGTTATATCCAAAATGCCTATTTTTCCAATAGATCTGTGACGACCATCCCTAGTGATTTGAAATGGGTCAACAAAGAAGCTCGTGGCACAAGATGGCACAACAAAGTTAAACGTATTGGTCTTGCTGCTACCGTCCATCATATTTGGATAGAATTTAATCAGCAAATTTTTCAAGATCTTGAGCCAACCATGGATGGCATCGTCCATAGGATTAAAACACATGTATATAAAGTCATGTTCAACTTACACTCTAATATTTTATTCCAGTTTGAGGCCTTTTGATTTCATGACCTTTGTACATATATCATCATGTAAATCATCCTGGGTACACCTAGAGTAATTATATTTGCATGTACCGGTCAAAAGAGTGGAAGCTGGTATTTTGACAAGGATCGATGCTTATAAGATGTTGTAAAGTATTAGTGACTGGTGTTTGATTTCATATTGTTGGATGGAGGCTTACTGGCTCGTTCCATGTGCCTTTTGTCCAAGTTGACTCGACGGTGATAATAGCTCATATTTTGATATGAAATTATAAAATCCATTATATATATAACAATGGGAGGTGGCACAGTGATAGTGAGTGAGGGAGTGCATATCCTAAGCTCTCAAATCATGAAAATAGCTTTACAACGAAGCAGGCAATATTATCAAGTATACTGACAAACAATATACTCTTTAGACAATTAAAATAATATACTCCCTCCATCCCACAAAGATAAGCGGGTAGTTAATTTTGCTTGAATTAAGAAATAGTTATTAATATAGTTGGGACAATTAATTTTACATATAGTTTCCATTTATACCCCTTATGTGTCATTAATATTGAATTGCATGGTAGTTGGTGTGGATGATTAATTAAGGACAAAATATGGAAACAAAAAAGTTAAATGCCTGCTTTTTTAGTAAGTGGCTTATCTTTATGGGATGGATGAAAATAGAATTCTAGACTATCTTGGTGGAACGGAGGGAGTAATGTACTCTTCTTTTGAAAGCAGGAGAAAAGTGCTAGTATTAAACCAAGGCAATGTTCCCCCCAAAAAGCAACAGTCTTCCATCTCAAATGCATGTTGCATTTACAAAAAGATCTCCTCCAATGTTGATAGTATTCAAAAGAACCCAACTATGTAGAAACCAGTATCACCCGACCAGAAGAGCCATATTGCTGAAAAAGGTTAGTTTAATTCACAGCTAGGTTGTTTGACAAAATCCCCATAAACCAATGAAAACAATGAGGAGACTCGCCATCATAAATGCCTTTAGCATGTAAGAATGTGTTAATGTTGAATGCTCAACTCTGTATTTTGTGCTGACAGATGGAACTTCTGCTTGTCTTTTACCCAGTAAATCACTTGTGGATGTCGATTTTTTGCTCATGCCATTAGCAACAGTTTGCGCTTTCTTCTTATCTGTTTCTTTACAAGTTGAGTCCTTCGTGTTTATATCCCTGTCAGCCTGCACAACCAAATCCTATCAAATTCAAAATACAAAATAAATTTACACATTTCACACGGAATTATCTCACCTCAAAAACTGTTTGTTCCCCTTCACTATACATTGAAACTCTAGAAAGGCCACACTCAATTGATCCAATTTGAAGTTTCTTCTGCAGGCGAACTTTTCTAGGGGCAGCAGCAAACTTATGGGCTCCTGCTAGGCGAGTCCTCAAATTGATTCCTGTTTCAAGTGTGTTGTCACTGCCCACTATATTTCTGTGACCAACTGACTCTTCTACATTTGACGGATTTGGAATTTGATTTCCAACAGTGAAAGATGAAAAGATATTCTCCAGTGACTGCTCTTTATTTTCACCAACTCTGTATTCATGCTCAAAATTTGCCAATTGGAAGTAAGATCTCTTTGAAACTCTGCCCCTTGTTTAATACTTTCCATACTTTGTACGACACTTGTTTCAACCTAAGGGCATGAAAACATGACAAAAGATAGCGGTCAATCTACAAAAACAAAATATGTTGCAGAAGAAATTCAGTGATGCAGTCCAATTATAATAGAAACCAGAAAAACAATAAACCTTATCAACTTCTATTTACCTGTCCTTGGGGAACTTCCACCTCTAATTTGCTAAATAAATTGTCATCCTTAACCATCTCCAGAGCAGTAATATACTTGGGAGTTTTGGTTTCAAGGGATGAAAATTGAGACATGCTGGAATCTTCATGGCAATGTTTGTCTGAACTAAAAAGAAAAGCATCTCTTCCAATTTGAAATGGCATAATACCGTAATCACTGTTGATGTTATCAATGACAGTGTTAGAAGTTCCAGGCTCCTCTTGCATCAGTGGATGTAACGGGGAAAATAGTTTCAAAGCGAGTGCTTCTATAGGGCCAAGTAAATCTTCCAAAACTTTCTCTTGATGTGTGCGACACTGAAGAAAAACATAAAAGAGGAAAAAGTTTATCACTTTTTTAGCCATTTATCAATCTTCTAAACTTTCTCTTGGTGTGTGTCCGAAGTTGGTTGATTCACTCACCAAAATTCCAACGTGGTTTTCTGTCTCATCAGCAACACTGCTATCTTTCTGCCTGTCAATAGGTAAAGGAGTGTCGACCATTGTTTTCTCTGAACTCGAAAGACTTCCAATGCTTGAAGTTGAAGGTAGCACTAGCACTTCAGCCGATGCTGGAGGAGGTGCTTTCAATGTCTCATTTTCAGCCGTAGAATCACTGATGGTAGGGGAAGCTGAGACTTGCTGTTTGGCTGAGTTGAGGTTTGAGCTTTTGCTTGAGTCACCTTGTTTTGGATTGGGCATTTTAAATAGACGGCAAATCACAAATTCACCCTGGACAAAGCTTACATGAAATGAAAAAATAGAAAAGGAGAAATATATATATATATATATATATATATAAACAAATGAGTTAATTCTTCCAGTTAAGTCAGTTAACAGATTATTCGAGTCACTAATATCAATCATTGTGACAGACAACCAATAATGGCTTTCCTCACTTTCTTTTGTTTCTGAACAGAGTAGAATAGCCACAGATTTTTAAACAAGCACTACCTCATGTTTTGGATTGGGCATTTTAAATAGACGGCAAATCACAAATTCACCCTGGACAAAGCTTACATGAAATGAAAAAATAGAAAAGGAGAAATATATATATATATATATAAACAAATGAGTTAATTCTTCCAGTTAAGTCAGTTAACAGATTATTCGAGTCACTAATATCAATCATTGTGACAGACAACCAATAATGGCTTTCCTCACTTTCTTTTGTTTCTGAACAGAGTAGAATAGCCACAGATTTTTAAACAAGCACTACCACAAATTTTTAAACAAGCACTACCTCATGTTTTGGATTGGGCATTTTAAATAGACGGCAAATCACAAATTCACCCTGGACAAAGCTTACATGAAATGAAAAAATAGAAAAGGAGAAATATATATATATATAAACAAATGAGTTAATTCTTCCAGTTAAGTCAGTTAACAGATTATTCGAGTCACTAATATCAATCATTGTGACAGAACCAATAATGGCTTTCCTCACTTTCTTTTGTTTCTGAACAGAGTAGAATAGCCACAGATTTTTAAACAAGCACTACCTCATGGTCCTCCATATTGACAAAAATTCCAGTTAATATATGACAAAACAACAGCACAGGAAAACCAAACAATAGCAGTAATGAGAACCTGATTGGGATGGATTCCATCTAGAAACTTATCAGTGGCATAATATTCGTGTATAACCCAATTAGTCCTCTTGCCACCAGAAGCACGGCCCGTGTGGAAAACCAGAGTCCTCTTAGTCCCAATCTTCTCTCCGTTCTTGGAAGTTATGAGGCGACCTTTACCAGTTCCTTTCCAGTAACCATTTTCTGTTGCTCGTTTCAACCTCTTGCCGATCCGATACTTTCTTTCCTTGGGGCTGAAGAAGAACCACTCATCATCAATTGACTGCACCACTGATAAATCTGGAAAATTAACATTCATAAATATATTGCAATCCCTTTGAAGTCTAAATTTAAATATATACACCATACACGTAACCTGGTTCAGTACTCAAGACCTAAATATGGATTCAGGTTGAAGTCTGTACTTTTAAATTTTAACACATAACTCATAAATATATCCTCTCGATTTAACAAGATACTTGACATATTCAAGCAAATGATTATCAAATATAGCTTCTTCGTAGTTTTCTACGAAGAAAACTACGATTTAACTCGGGTTTTAGGTTGGGCCCAAACCCAACGCGATCATTCTGTTGCCCAGGCCTACCCGCGACCATCACCAATGGCGAACTCAATTCTACGCCACCACCCTCGCAAGTCGCTACCACCAACAAACCACCACCGATCGAAGCCTATTTGATCTTTTAAGGTTTTTTATTAATTCGAATTAAGATAAAGCATAAAGTTTTTCATTTAACGAGATTAAACAATCTGAAAATTTTTCATTCTGTTAATATTTTCTGTGGCTTTGTGTATATTCCTTTGGATGCTTTCGAACCTCTCAACATTTTTTAGTATACTAGTTGAGAATCGTGCTTTGCACAACCTCTAGTATAATTTTGAGGCTGATTTTGTTCAAATAAACTTCCTTTATTATGACATTTATGTTATTATGTTAATGAGAAGAAAATAATTTGTCAATTTCTAATAAATTTTAAGAATTATTAAAGAACACTTAAAATTTTTGATGTCTTTATTATCATATAAGTCTGGAAAATTTTGATTGACTATATAACAAAGAAAATGAATTTTAGTCAATTGGCTTTTAATGTGGTTGAGAGGTAATTGCACCTTTTACATTTTAAATTACTTCCGTAGTTTGTTAAATTTTGCAAGCCTATTTATTTATAGTTTTCTAACGACTACATTGTAGTGAATTTTTTTTATTTGACTTGTACCCCATAGTAAAATATATTATCCTAGCCAATAATTATATTATTGTTATTATTAAATTAAATTATTCAAATATTATTTTAATAAATAACTCTTTGAAAGTCATACAAAAGATTTTTATCTTTCATAACTGTAAAGACTGTTTATGTGTAGAAATATAGACAGATATTCATTTTTTTGCAATTGGATATATATTCATTTTGTCCAAACAAAAGAACTCAACAAAAAGGTGAAAAAAAAATAAAATAGACGGGAAAAAAAAGAAATCAAAATTTAATTGACATAATATATAGAATAAAAAATAACTTTATGAAAAAAAGAGTTTGAAAAAAAAGTGCCCTGAGTAGTTATGAAAATGTTAAAAAAATCCTCTCTTTTTATAATTGTAAAGATGTGAATGTGTAGAAATGTAGATAGATATTCATTTTGTCTAAACAAATAAACTAAACAAAAAAAAAAGGAGAAAAAGAACGAAAGAGAAGGCAAGAAAAAAAAGGAAGACAAACTTGTGTACCCAAAAATAAATAAATAAATAAAATAAGATAAAATAAAAGAGAAAAATTCAACATGTCATCGTGATGATGCCCTGTGAACAGTAGCCTTCATTCCTCTCTTTTAGAATTGTAGAGATTTCTTGAGTCTTGTCTAGTGCGAAGTGCTTATCAGGGAAAAAAAAGTCCTTGATTGTTTCATTAGTTGTTAATTGAATTACTCTTGCACTTTTGGTGTTTTATAAGTTATTTCTATCCAATCCTAATTAAAATTTGGGTTAATGAGTTGTTTAGCCTAGTCATTCTTAATATTATTCTTACTCAGAATTTTCTTGATTATTAAACTGTGAAGGGTTTGATATTTTATTGAATATGCTTTTCTTTTTCTTCTTCTTCTTTTTTTTTTTTTGATATTTGTTACTATGGTTACGATAATATATGTTCATCGGAAAGCACGGTTACCATGAATTTGTTATCATGTTTTAGTTCTTGTCACCATAATTTTCTATTTTTTCAGTGTTTTAGTTTTCCAGTGATTTTTTGGCATTTGTAGACATGTCATTTTTTGTTACTATGTCTTTTAATTTTTCCAGTGATTTTTGCCCAAGCTTTTTATAATTTGTTACTATGTGTCGGCTAGGATTGCCACCATGTATTAAAGCATTGGTGGCGGTGGAGGGGGCGGCTCCTGTTAATTACCAAGAGTAGGTGGTGGCAGTGGTGGTTGTGTTTTACGAACACCATAAGTATTGATGGTTGGTTGATTTTACTATGATGGCAGCCGTGGCAGTGGAGCAACAATTATTACTAAGTGACTACATAAATTATATATTAAAATGAATTTAATAAACATTGGTTTAAGGTACTTTTGCAATTGAATAGGGTATTTTCACAAATAGTTTTAAAAACAAGGTATTTTTTAGACCCTCTATCAACAAAAAGGGTTTTTATCAAAGGAATTCTTTTTTGCTTAGTTCAAATGCTGGTACTTAACAAATTTTGCAAATTTTTCTTTTGATTGTGGAACTCGATTTCCTCTTCCTCCTCTTCCTTTTTTCCCCCTTCCTTGTTAGAGCATAATTAGTGTTAGGGGGAAAAAACCCAAATTTTTGGGCTTTTTCCCCCAACAACCAAAATAACGTGTCAAAATAGTGGGGGAAAAACTTATTTTGAGGGGAGTGGTAAAAACATAAATGAGGGGTCAAATTTGGCCCCTCATTCAGGTTTGACCCCTCATTCAGGTTTTTTCCCCCTCTCCCATTCCCCCCACAATCTAATAAAATATTATTTTCTCTCACTCTCACTTCCCGTCCAATCTAATAAAATACGGCCACGTGTCTTATTTATATTTTTCCCCTACTTTTTTCCCTACACATTATTTGGAAATAGGTTTTTTCCCCTAGTTTTTTCCCTTTGACTTTTTTCCCCCAACATTAATCTTGTTCTTAGGATGTAAAAGAAAATGATGTTTCTGTTATGCATGCATATGTGGATCTTAAAAAGAATCCCAGTTTAAACTTTTCTTTTCCTTTCCCCCTCATTTTTTCCCCTTAAAAAAGAGCATAAGAGCCTCAATAGGATTTTTATGCTTCCATCTAAGCCCCCAACCCCCTCCCCCACCAAAAAAAAAAAAATCTCGTCATTCATATCAAAATAATTGTTCATATAGGAGGGAAGGGAGTAGTCAATGAGCCTTACCTTCCATTTGAAAATGCAAAGTTTCAACCAACTCAAGACATACATGCAATGCAAAGATGAAGTACTACAACATCAACACGAGTAATCCAAAAAATGTTCAACACTGCCTATACAAAATATTCAATATAAAAATTCAAAAAGGCAGTATCTCAGCCAACAGGCACCCTGCGCAAATAAGGCAAACCCTTTCTGTGAGTCTTTAAGATACCTATCATCTTCAAGCTCTTCTTGGAAGGTCTTCAAACAGTGAAACTGGTGACCAAGATTAGCCATGTAACCAGCCGCCATTTTTTCCTCTCTCCATAGATGCCTCACAAGAATGTCATATGCACTCAAAAACCTTCAGATTTCAAATAGGATATACTGTAACTGCTATGGTCCTTTATCAGCTGAGTTAATAATTAAATTGAAAAGCAACCCGTGAGTCTGTTTCTACCCTGATGTTAAAGAGCTTTCTTTGAATACATAATCTCAATCCAACCACAAGCGCATAAAGCTTAGCCTCAAATGTAAGAAGGTCGACCTCACTCATGGCTGGCAATCTTATCAAAGGTGTCACCAAGGGTTACCATTATAAGATGCAGTTTATACATGCTCACTTTTCCATTAATGCTTCCATTGCCATGGCTAACAAGTCCACTGAGATCCACAACTTCCTGGGTGAGAAGAAGGTCCAACTTCTTAACCATTTATGCCTGATATTAAATATGAACACTGTTTGAAATTTAATTGTTCCAGCAAATCTATGCCTCAATGTTGCGCGCTATACTGCTATGAGATCCAGGTCGACGTGAATGTTACATTTCTAATCTTAGCGGTATTGAATTTGGGTTTCGGGGTAATTAACATTTACTTTTCTGATTGAATCAGGTTAGGAAAGTGGAGATTCTTGATGGGGTCACCATTATGAGATCTGAGGAGGTTAAGGACAAATTAGTTTTAGATGCAAATGATGTTGAGCTTGTTCCGCGATCTGCTGCATTGATACACTAGGTGACACATCCTTTGGATGTTTTTGTGTTTATATTGACAGAGACATGCGGACAAATGGTTGATGTCATATTTGAATAATTTGTATTGAAGCTCATATTCCATGACTCCATGTCTGTACACACCTCATGCTGAGACTACTTCTATGTTCCATTTGACAGAAACGCCATGTGAAGAACAAGGATATACAGAAGTTCCTTGATGGCATCTATGTGAGCGAGAAGGAATCCATAGTTGAGGAAGAGTGAGTGAAGCAGTTAGAATGCCTTGCGATCGTTATTTTTCAATTGGTTTACCTTCTAATCCAGTTATGTTTACATGGATATTCCAATGATTTCTTACTGGTTTTCATACATGTCTGTTTTCTTTGCATGTTTTTAAGTTAATTGGCTGACCAATTGTTTTTTTTTTTTTTTTTTTT
>CAVNYN010207160.1:0-17777 GCA_963692815.1 Nyctanthes arbor-tristis | reverse complement strand
TTTTGGTGGGGGGGGGGGGGTGGAGGGTGTATATATTTCTTTAAGACCATAAATGTGTGATGGATCTAAAATGATTTAACCTGGGGTGCATAATTGATTTTAACAATGATGCAAACCTAAAAATTCCTGTAAGACATTCCAACACTGAAAATATCCCTTTTGTGAAAATGTTGGGCGAGTGGCCTTCAAATTCTTAGGTTTATGATCCTAATACATATATGCATAGTTTTGTTTTGATGTGTCAGGAAACTTATTCTAGTCCTTAGTATTCCTTGTTATTACTCTAAAAAAAGCAGCAAATCCCCAGAAATTAAACAAAAGTTCAACAGGTAATTGAGGCATTAAGTTCAATCCAGCATCCCTTCGACACATTGTCCAAACTCCTATAAGTCCTAAACATGGATTTCAAATCCCAACCAAGGTATTCTTCACTCCTCATTCTCTCGTTAGCATACACTAATGCCACTGAAATTTTTAAAAATGATTTTATATGTCACCATACTTTAAAACTTATCTCAATTGCCACTATATTTTTAAAAAGCTATATCAACCGCCATTGTACCTTAAAAATTATCCCACTTAACATTCAACTTAATTATGTAAATATTACTTAGCTTGTCATTGAACTTATTTAAATCGGCTATTTTCTTAATTAAAAACTTATCATTTGATTGTATCATATGTTAATTATTGAAGTTGTCACATAGGAAAATCCGTTTTCTAGGTTTTTGCTTTATTAATTTTTAATTGAGTACTAATTGAGTGGCTAATGGGTTAAGTTTTTTTATAAGTTCGATGGCGTATGAAGTAATAGTTTTAAGTATCTGCACGAGAGACAACAATTTTTGAAAAATTCAATGGCATTTGACGTAAATTTAAGTATAGTGGCATTTGTGATTACTTTTGAGAAGTTTGAGAAGTTTAGTGACATTTGAGATAATTAACTCCTTCCATTAACAAGATAACAACTTGATATTGGTGCTATCCATTCCATAGATGAGAGGACCACAGGTGGTTAAGGTTGTGAAAGGCTCAAAGTTATTTTGTCTGATTTTAAAATATTAAAATTGCCTTAAGAAAGGTTTGACTGCACGCCTTATAATTTAGACTGAGGATATTTCACAAATTTGTTAAGCTTCTCATGATCAAATCAGAACCATTTTCCAAACTGTTTGGTAAAAACGGTGAGCTATCATTGACCATTAACATGTAATATTATCAGCATCCCCATATCTCCAGCTGTAGTGATAAGCCCATACTACCACCATTGATAGATTACAATTTGATTTCTTTCACCTCTCAAACAATCCAATTAGGGTTCTGTGCAGTGTAAGAGTATCTCCAATGTAACAATGTGCACCATGGGAGTGAAATAAACACATAAAATATCATATTTCAATTTTCTCTCTCTACTTCTTTATATCAGTTAGCCAACAAGTGCAGTAAGTAATAATATCTTAATTGATTAGATTGGCTTTCTCTACTTAGTAATTAAAAGGAAAACAATAACTCTACTTCTGTATATCAGTCTTTAGCCAACAAGTTAAGCAAGTAATAATCACCTTTGGTTGATTCAGCTTGGCTCTCTACAAATCTAAATACAATAAAAAGTCTTAAACTATTTAAAGGATTTGGCAACAGAAAACACCAAGGAATTTGAGATAGAAACTCCAAGAAATCAAGAACGCATTTTCTACAGTAAAGAATTTGAATCATTCTTCTGTACCAAGAAGGTAAAAACCAATCCTTCCTCTGCAGATAGGCTACTTGTACAAACAAACAAAATCATATCATTCGGTTGGAACATACAAGCGTATAACAGAAAACTCGAAATCTAACTTTACTCAAAACCCCAATTCACCAAGCCTTGAATCCAGAAAGGAGAATCCCTCCAATCAAAGAAGACCGAATAACACAAACACTCCAAGTAATATGAGCCAAACAAAATGAACCAACAAGAGGGCCTGCCCCGCAGGACCCGAACCTCCATTGCCCACCTCGCAAAACCCGAACTTCTTGACACGCGTCCCCTCACAATGAGCATCGATGCAGCCGCACCAGTAGGTAATCCCATTCACGCCGCACACAGGATAAGGTCGGAAGCACTTGACGGGGCAGGAGTCGGGATCCAAATCAGAAATAGGAGGACAGAGATCATCACCTTCTTGTTGATCGGAAGGGAGTTCGAGAATATTAGGACTTGATCGGACGGTGGGCGGGAAAAGTGTGCTCAAGAGGACCGTGAGGATGAATAATGAGGATGATTTTTCAGAAAACAGATGCATTTCGGAGAGCTGCGGAGAATTTAGATCTCGCCCGGCCTGGTGTTGAATTTCAGTGGATTGAAATTGACCCTATTTCCGTTTGAGCCTTGAGGGGAAGAAATCCGTTGATAGAGGAGGGATTTCCCCAGGGCGGAAAATGGATGATGTTTCGTAGGAGTTTTTATTGATTTGACTACGTCTCAGAAAACTTATTGTGCAAATGACCATTGACCAGAATTTTAGGAATAAATTAAATTATATATTATATAAAAATATAAAATACTAAAATATCCTTTATAGATAGATAAAAGCAAACAATTGTACAATTTCTGAATAGTGAACTTACAGCGGTATATAATTAAGGAAATTAAGAGTAATTGATCTAAATAAATTTGATTTAAGATAATCAAAATTAATTAATCGAAATAAATTTAGTTTAAGATAATCAAAAGTAATTAATCAAATTAAACTTAGATTATTTCGTTTTCGGAGGTATTTAACTGTAAACTATTATGGTAGAATGTATAAAATTTACTATTATATGTTAAAGTTTTTTCTTCAATTATTATATTTAATTCTTCTATTTTTTCTTCTAGGTCTGAAATAAGTTTATGTTTTCTAGGTATAGATATACTAAAAATTAGATTAGGAGGTTCGCTATATGTTTTTAGTTCTCTGCTTAGTATTTAGTAAAATAGTATTAAAATTTCTATTTGATTTTTCAGTTGGAGGGATATTTGAACTGTTAGAGCAAGTTTAATATGAGGGGAAAAAGCTAAGGAGAAAAAAATAAGGAGAAAAAATCAGGAGAAAAAACTTATTTCTAAATAATGTGTAGGCAGAAAAAGCGGGGGAAAAGCACATTAAAGGTTTTATTTATTTTTTAAAACTTTTTTACAAATTATTTTGTCATTACTTTTTTTATCATATAATTGATATTCAATTTGTTACAAAATATTATTTTTTAAAATTTATTATAAATTTTTTTTGAGGAAGAAAGTGTGAGGGAAAAATGTACAAGATGAGCTAATTGGTTTTTTCCCCATACACTAATTGGTTTTGTTGGGAGAAAAACTCAAATTTCCCCAAATTTTGGGTTTTTTCTCCACATTAAATATGCTCTTAGTTTACTAAACTCAACTACTATAAACTCATCTAGATTAACAAAAACTTCTGCAGACATGAAATAAAAAGATGAATATGTAAACTTTAAAACAAACGGTTGATTCATTAAAGACGATATATAATCAAACATATATAATTAGCAATACTTCTTTATACATATAGGTCCATCAACCTTCTTTGTAAATCTATTCTTAGAAGATTTTTGACCAAAAAATATTTTGATTTGTGTTGGTGGACAAGCTGGACAGAGCCAAACACTCCGCTTTCTGTATTCCTTTTAAGCCCTTCCATTCCCATAAGGGCAATTAATTTTTCCTCTGGGTACGCCTAGGCAACCAACAACACTTCAAAATATTTCAGCACAACTTAGTTTCGTTTCTTACATTTGAGTGTACTCTTTTAAAAACAGTTTTATAAAAATATAACTCATGAACCCATACATAAATAGAGTACTGTTAATTATATTATGACTTCATATACACACACACACACACATCTATAACAAGTTTTTAATTATCTATCCCTTTGTGTGATGATCTTCTCTAACAGTTTTGATCTTCTTTTGCTATTCTTTTTCTTTTTGATCTCTTTTGCTCGTGCTATATTCTTTTCTTTCGTAGTAATAGGATAGAGATATATTCACTACAGAGAGGAAAAATTAAACAGAGAATTTTATTGAGATAATTTTTTCAGTACAGAGAGTGATGATTGTCAAGAGGAATACCTCCTTTTTTATACAAGAAAGTTTACATCAACTCTGAAATTTCAAACTCCTAAACTTTCTTGACTTTATCTATTGTTTTTTCAAAGTGGTGCAAGTTCTGAGGCAGATATTTCACATGCCTTCACGTTGCTGTCCTCCTTGGTTTTGCAAGTTGGATTCTTTTTATGCTGAAACTTTAATTGCACTAACTCCATAGTTTGTTTGATTGCAGATAGATAGATAATCTTTTGCTGTATCTTGGATAAGTTTAACATATACTTTTGTCTTCATGTAGCTAGTAGATAATCGATGCTTAGGTCTTGCATGCAAGTGCTCGTGTTTCCTTTTGTTTTTATTCTGGTAAGTAGCCTTCTTCTTCGCAATACTTTGGTAAATCTCCACATAGCTTGCATTGGTGGCTCACTTCTGCTTCCATCAGCTGGTGTAAGTTCTCGTAAGCATTTTTGCTTAGATTCAGACTACTTACTAGTATCTTCTCAGAATATTCTCTTAACTTCCATAGTTGTTCATTATTTTGTCTGGCACGTGCCATGGTGTAAACTAGTATTTTTCCATCATTTGAGTCGTAGACCCAAACATTGGTTTTCATCTAGCTTTCTTTATCAAATCTTTTCACTTCAGATTCTCCTATTATGACTTTGCTAGTAACTCCAACCTTAACAAGATGCTTTGCTCTTAAATATACTTCTTTAATAAATTCTGTTATAACTGAGTAAAATAGGACATAGATAATTTTTTTCTTTAGTAGTCCCAAAAAATGTTTTGATAACTGCTTTGATAGGATTTGGGAGTAATGACACTTCTTGCATATCCATGCATGGGTAGATGTATTGAATAAGACCTTGGTTAAACAGACCTCTTACTATTTTTGGTCCTGCTCTTCGTAATATAATGGCATTGTTGATATTCTGATGACTAGTATATAGTTCTTAGCCAATCTCCTTCTTTTGTCCTTTGGTTCAGGTATTCTACGTAAGTCAAATACATTTATAGCTTCTTTGTTGTTATTTCCTTTCTTGATAGCTCTTTTACTGGTTTCTTGGCTACTTCTAAAAAAGTCTCTTTTGTTGGTACTGTAGTTTTGTCATTAGCTTTTTCTTCTTTGGAAGATTTTTCACTAACTGGAGATTTAGATTGTGTTTCTCTCTCACATTTGAAAGGTACTTTTTCAGATATATATTTCTGTAAATAAGAATTTACCTCTTCCTTATATATATCTTCAAGGATGTCACCTTTGATTTGCAATATTCAAGTTCTGCACTCAGTTGATTTATTTGTGCCATGCGTGGTGCTAGATTATTATATAGATTCGTATAGCTGACATTAATTCTTCCAATAACTATGTTCATCTCTTTTAACTTGTTGTATATTTCCTCAATTATGGGATAGATAATCTACAATACTTTTATATGAACAATTTCAAAATCAGAATGGCTTAATTCTACTTGTCATCTTATTAATCTTTTATTGCTATAGTAGGGTCTATTTCTTTTGTAAGCTAATATTTGACTTGTGTATTATCAGTCCTAATTTTGAATTTCTTTTTTAATATAAATAATTCAAACTTTATAAATGCGATTTTAATAGCCAACAAATCTTTTTCTTTAATTAGCTTGTGTTGGTGTGAATGTATCACTAGCATATTCATAAATTCTTTCTTCAGTTTCCTCTAGATACTTATATTTTAGTACTACTTCCCATGCAGTTTCACATGCATCAGTTTCTATTATCCATTCCCATTTTCTAGATGGTAATTCTAGTTCTGGTTATTGAAGTAATTCTACTTATGCTTATTTTGGTATTATTTTAAAAGATGGTATGAGAAATAGTTTATGGTGTGTATTTGAATTTGTTGAAATGAAAACTTATAATTTGAATGTCAACTCAAACAGCAAACTGAACTTGATTAAGTTCTACTTAAAGCAATTATTATGAAACTAGTTAAACCACCAGTGCTTTGTATGGGCAGAGAAACTTACTAAAATATATTAATAGATAGTTAAACATAAAGCTGTAATATTTACATTCCTGTAGAAAATGTAAAAACCCAAGTATACATTAATTAAATCAATAAGCTCAATGAACTTAGTAATCATAAAATTCAAAATCATTTAAAAGACAACATACATTCTTTCAGATTTGGTATTTTAACTTATTAGTAAAAAAGAGTAACAAACAAAACAAATGGGCAAATGGTTAAGGTTTAGTTGTTTAACTCAATGGTCACATGTTCAAGTCTTCTCTAAGTTCTTTTACAAAAATTTTTGTTAAAAAGAAAATGAAAAGTTACTTCAAAATTTACCAAATTAAAAAAGCAGGAAAGTCACGATAGAAAAGGTACCGAGACTTAAGTAGATCAATTAATATATATATATATATATATATAGCGTAAGAGTAATTAATATTTATTTAATATAACAAGGCTAAACAATTTTTCATGATTATATATCAAAAAATTACTTGTTTTCTATTCATGTATTTTGCTTTTCTTTTATAATTTGATGTTGATGTCTTTGAAGTTGGTCTTCTAAGTATCTTTTGAGTTGTATTTATTTGCAAGTACATACAATTCTGGGAGCAGCTTTTGCAAAATCACTTCTACTCTGGAGCAGCTTAGTGTCCTTGCTTATGTATATATTGATGTTTGAGGATATGTCATCAGTTGCAGGTTGGATAAATACATTATATAGGGAGAACTCTATTAAAATTTCTGCAAACACTTTTGCAATATAGCATGATGGTATTTTTGTACAATGGCATGTTACTAAAGTCTGTAATGCAAGGGAAATGCTACTAAAATAATGATAAATACATTTTGCATTTTCTCCACGTCCTCATTTCCAAACACCACAAACACAGCGGATATTGTAGAAACACAGTGGATATTGTAGAGAAAAACATTTTGTGTGCCACATTGAAAGAAAGGGCTCAGAATGGCCCTAGAGGAGCATCACTGGGCCTGTGCTACGTAATCAATGAACATCGTGGCATGGATGCTGTGAAAATGTCACAAACACTACAAGGTTGTTGTGATGGTCTAAAATGCATAGAAGTTAAAGGCAACTTCACGCCCACAACCATATATTCTGTATGCACGTTTTCAATGTTAGTAAATAGATTGCATGATGAAATTTTTGTACAGTGGTTTGTAAATACTAACATGTTACTACAGTCCATAATACAAGGGAAATTCTACCAAAATAATGATAAATACATTTTGCATTTTCTCCACGTCCTCATTTCCAAACACTACAAACACAGTGGATATTGTAGAGAAAAGCATTTTGTGTGCCATATTGAAAGAAAGGGCTTAGAATGGCCCTAGATGGGCATCACTGCGCCTGTGCTATGTAATCAATGAACATCGTGGCATGGGTGCTGTGAAAAGGTCACTAGCACTATAGGGTTGTTGTGATGGTCTAAAATGCATAGAAGTTAAAGGCAACTTCACACCCACAACCATATCATGTTTGTAGTATTTGCACGTTTTCAATGCATTTAACGTATTTGGAGGAACAAAAACCGAGTTTTTGTCATCACTTTACGCTGTAACTTGCAATATCTATTTACTAAGTTGTAAATAGGATTAATGAATGCAGTTCATAGAGTCCCTGTGCTCGAATGTATTAAAATAAGATGGGTATGGCACGAAAACTCACTAGGTGCTTAATGGTGAAAGAAGGTCCCCAAAATTAACACAAAAGCTCATCACTGCACCAATGTCGTGATAACAACATTGTCGCGGTAGTGATGTCATGATAGTACGAAACATGTTGAAATCGAATGCAACTCAACTCCCTTAAACGTTTAGCGTCTCCCTATACGTTTCCAACATATTTACTAATTTTAGAGATGTGAGCTATAGCAAACCAATGAGTTTAGGCCATCACCTTATGCTATAACTCGTAACATCTATTTTCTAAGTTGTAATTATCACTACTGAGTGCAATTCATATACTTCCCGTACACAAAAGAGGTGATATAAGTTAGATAAGATAGTGAAACTCATTGCGAAGATTCCAGTTAAAAGAGGACCCCAAATTCAACAAAGAAGCTCATCACTACACCCATGCCATGATACGGTCACCGTTACTGTAGAGGTGCCGTGTTGACCCGAATCACGTTATAGTCGAATACGACTCGACATCCTCGATCGTACAGCATACCCATGTGCATTTTCAATACGTTTAATAATATTAGAGGTGCGAACTAAAGCTAACCAATGAGTTTAAGCTATCACTTTTTGTTATAACCTGTAACAGCTAATTACTAAGTTGAAAATGTCACTACCGAGACTAATTTATATATTTCTCGTAATCGAATGAGTTCAAATAAGTTGCCTAGGGTAGGAAAACTGATTGGGTACGTCCTAGTCAAATGAGGACCGCAAAATCCATCCGGAATCTCATCACTGCACCCATCCGACGATAGTTTCACAGTTGTGGCATCAGTGCCGTGATGTGACGAAACGCATTGTAATCAAATTTGACTCGACACCCTCGACCTAATAGCATCCCCTACATGTTTCCAATGCATTTACTGATTTTAGAGGTGTTAATTAAAGAGAACCAATGAGTTTAGGCCATCACCTTATGCTATAACTTGTAACATCTATTTCTTAAGTTGTAAATATAACAACTGAGAGCAATTCATATATTCCTTGTACTTGAACATGATAAAATAAGTTAGGAATAGTAGGAAAAGTCATTGCGTGCATCCCAATCAAAAGAGGGTCTTAAAATCCGCCCCGAAAGGCCATCACTGCACCTATGTTATGATTGTTTCACCGTTGCGGCATTAGTTTCGTGATGAGTCGAAATGCGTCGTCATTAAATATGACCCGACACTCACAACCTACCAGCTTCCCTTTGTATTTTTCCAATCTATTTACTAACTTTAGAGGTGTTAACTAAAGCAAAACAATGAGTTTAGGCCATCATATTACGTTCTAACATGTTAGGTCTACTTTCTAAGTGGAGAATGTCACAATTGAGAGAAGTTCATATATTCCTTGTGCTCAAACTTGTTTAAGTAAGTTGGGTACGACATGACAGTCATTGTATGTGTCCTAGTTAAAGGAAGGCCCTAACATCCACCCGGAAGGTCATTACTATACCAACGTAGTGATACTGTCATAGTCACTGCATAAGTGCCATGATGTCCCAAAACGTGGTGAAATCATATGTCATCACATGTATAATGTCTAGAAGAGTGTTCAGAATGTTAGGGCCCTGAAGTCAAAATGAAATCTTATCACTGAACACATGTAACAATATATAGAATAATCATTGCACATATACCTTGATTAGTCAAAATGCATTAAATTAGAATATCATGGGACCACAGCTACACTAAAACAATAATGTGTCTTGTCAAGTTTTTTTTCTTTTCAAGCCATAAACTACAGCCAACTAAGGAGTTTGTTCAACAGTTATACTATTAACTCATAGAGTTTTTTGAGTTTGTAGTCAATAAGATAAAGTATGTAGAATTTAACGAGCCTTCCTTCACGCATTCAACAAAGCAATTAGATTATGCCGTAAAAACACATCTTTTTCGTCCCAGTAAAAGATGAGCCCCAAAATCACTAAAGAAGACCATCACAGTACATATGTAGTGATAGCGGTTGAGATCACTGCATCCCTGCAGTGATGTTCCAAAACATATTAAACTCCAGTATTCCGTAAGCCTGGAGTCCTATAAACGTGTTTATTGGATTATAACCCATAAATTTTTATTACATTATAACCCATTCACGGTAGCAAACCAAATTTGCATCTTGAATTGGCATAAAGGCGTTGAATTTAACTTCTCCTCCATCCCGAATAAAATAAACTTAGCGCAATATACTTAAAATAGTATTGTGTGCATCGTGGTAAAATGGAGGTTCCAAAATCACACTAGAACTGCATCATTGTAAGGTTGCAGTTATTGTCGCAAGTGTCACTATATGAATTCCATGATATGTAGAAAAAAACTATAACAATTGTACCGAATATTTGATAGAATAATTTGTACATGTAACGTTACCTGCACTAGAATTCAGCTACAAATTTGTACTAAACAAAGTGGACATAAAAATCATAGGTGAAGATCAACTTTATATCCAATATAAACAATTTATATCAAAAGGTATAACTTCATAATTGCACTGCATATTCACTCTCATTTCCCGAGTACAATAAAATCAATGGAATATGAATAAAAAATGCAGTGTGTGAATGCCGGTGACGGAATATTTATAAAAAATATAGTGTGTGAATCCCGGTTAAAGGAGGGTCCTTGAATCACCTTGGAAGCACATCACTCAACCTATGCAGTTATAGCAGTGAGCGTCACTACATGAATACCGTAATATGTAGAAATAAATCTATAGCAGTTGCGCCCACTTTTCAATATTACAATTTGCACCTGTACTATTAATTACAATACACTTAAACTACTATTCTTCACATAAAGTAACAAAGTGGACATAGAAATCTTAAGTAGAGTTTCAATTCATATCCAACACAATCAAAGTACACCAAAACGTATAAATGTATAACTGCTACATATTTGGTTGCATGAGTATACATTTATATGTACTCAGAAATCAATTAGAACTAAGAGAAAAAACGATTGAGTTCAAACTAGTATAATAATGGCATAAATGCACTGATATAGTATAAATCATAGCATATACACTGTTATATTAACGGAGCCAAAATACCAACCTCAAAACGAAGAAACAGGTTTTGAGATTTAGTTACTACTATGACAGAAGACAATAGTACTTCAAAATGGAATCACGACATCAATGTCATGAAATAGTACGTAGCACAACATGTTTGCAGTGTTGACAATTGAATCACATACCAACATCTGAATAAAAATACAGGTTAAAAAAATAAGCCTATGCTATGAGGAAATAAGAAACTAATTCAAAATGGTATCACGACATTCATGCCGTGATATAGTGCAGATCACGACATTCATGCCGTGATATAGTGCAGATCACGACATTCATGCCGTCGATTGAACACAGAAATCTAGCCTCAGATCAACGACGACAACTCTCCTTCACCAAACAAATGTAAAAAGATTAGTAGTATGAGTTTATATTCATCTTCTTAGTTCTTGAAATAACAAATACATCTGTCAATACACATCTCAGCCGTTGGGGAAGATCATGGATTTTTCGGTTTTCTTCAATAAGATTTGGAGAAGGTGGATCATGGTTGCAAGAAAATTATGCAAAAACTTTTCACGGGAGAAGAAGACGAATGCAGGTTTGAGAGATGTGAGTCAACGTTAGAGTGAAGGACATGGTTGAAGATATTTTTGTAGATTTTTTATTATTTTTAAATGCTTTGATTAGTTAGACAAAACTTATAAAGAGTTGGTCTTTTAAACATACTAGTGACGGCACGTGCATTGCACATGTCGTCAAGTTCACGTAGAATATATCTCCATAAAATTAAGGATGCTATCAAGTAACTAAACAACACTCATAAAATTACATGAAATTTTTGGTGAAAATTGAATCTCTCTTATAAATATACGACATACTAAGTAATCAATATAATATTTCAATGAATTAGCTTTATATACAAAATATCTTTCTTACACAATCCCCCTCCTAGCAACCAAGAAAAAAAGGGTTATAATCGGATACCCCAATCAACATTGCAATAAATAATAGTGTACAACATCAAGATAAAGAAGAATAATCATATGAATTAACATGGAAACTACCAATGTTGACTGAGCTCACTTGTCAACCCCATAGTTCTCACATATCTTGACCTTCACATTGTCTTTTGGCAGTGCACTTTTTCATTTTGCAAACCATCTTCACTCCTGTATTAATTGGGAAAAGATATTGGAATGTTAAAACTAAGATTGTGTCCAGGTACAATGAAATATTAAGAAATTTGTGAAGGGTAACCGCCTAAGCCTAGAGTTCTAATGTCACAAAACAATCTAAAAACAACTACGCAATTACAAATGTTTTGCTGCTTATTGCATGGAGTTTATCCACTAAAGTCTCTTTCCCTTATATAGTATTGATGATCACCCCATATATCTAGGTTTTTCAATACACAACATTTTATGGACTAAAAATAGAATCAAGGACTGTGGGCAATACAATCTAATCTAACTGGTGATGAAAGGTAGAATGGTAGATTATAAGTACTTCACTGATCCTCTTGCAGTGATCATCTTATAACTGATCTTTGTTAGCATGCATCAGAGTTTAAGTACATATGCATGCAAATTAGCCATGTGTGCCCATGTAAGAAATGTAGGTCTACCAAAAAAAATATGCAAATCCTTTCTTCATAATATTGAACTCATGCAGTCAAATGATAATGATAAGAAGACAGGAATTAAATTCCACTAGTAACAGAAAAAAGTCAATAATGATGCCAGAAATAAGCTTGTGTACCAAATAATCATCATGTTGAAACCCATGTAGCCTAGTATAAAGTGGAAGGTTTGTTGCAACCACTAACCTGTTGATTTCTTGCAGGGTTTAAAAGAAATGAAAGTTGAGGAAAACCCAAAGAACTACAAGAAAATGGGAGGTGGGGATTTCTTTCCAAGATGAACATAATTCGGCATAGTGTCAACCACTAAATTCTAACTCAAATGACATGATCAATGAGAATATCGGTTTAGCATTCTTGAACGCTAAACTTTGTAAAACTGTCCATTACTTTGTGAGAAGCAAAGAAGTTAATGAAATACCTATTCAAATAAGGTCAATATAAAAGGTCCTGTAAATGCTTTAAAATGTCTTTTGAGTGCTGCAGTTCATTGAATTGCTCTAGTTTGCAACAAGATAAAAAGTTAATAAAGCAATGGA
Organism: Nyctanthes arbor-tristis; assembly: GCA_963692815.1. Classification (NCBI taxonomy): domain Eukaryota; kingdom Viridiplantae; phylum Streptophyta; class Magnoliopsida; order Lamiales; family Oleaceae; genus Nyctanthes; species Nyctanthes arbor-tristis. The sequence goes on along the minus strand of CAVNYN010207160.1, from coordinate 4,816 downwards.
CATCCCAGGGGATGAAAGACATATAGGCTTCCAATCTTGAAAGCTAATGCATATTCCTACTACAAGATACTTCCCCAAAGAGAGAAAACATACATAATGAATCTCTCGATAAGTGGAAAGATAATGGGGTCCAATTAATGTTCTTGAACTTGTTATATAAATGAACTTAGTTGCTGAATTGTCTACATACCCAAAAAAACAATTTGCCTAATGGATTTCTGCCCAGTAAATGCCAGAGTTAAGTTGACTCATTGGAGAGCCATCTAGTCTATCTCTTTCTCCCATTTTTCTCAATCTGACCAACACATAGGAATCTGAAAATGACATAACAAAACTTTATTGAGCTTTAGACAGTAGAAGCAACATCAATCAAACTTCTTGATTGTTGAACAACTTAAAACTGAAGAATGTTGCATCAGATCTCAACTTTCTCATCCAAGTGAAAATTTGGAATTCAAATGAATTATAACTTCTTGTTAAAGGTTCACTTTTACAAGAACAGACAAACAACAAAAAGCAATGATTATTTATTTATGGTAAGCCCAACATCTAATAAATTAGCAGATCATTAAAAATGAAGAATTCTAAATGATTGCATATAATACAAAAATTTTTATTAATTTTTCTCTTAAATTTCCTGTTTGAACCTCATAATTTTCTTCTATTATTTAAAGGTCAAGAAAAGATACTCACTACTCGAAGTGACAAAATTTTGGTAATAGTTCCAAGGCAGAGGACACTAAACTATCACTCCTTCATTTTTCACTAGTGGAAGTGACCTTCACTTGGGAACCGAAGCAAGTTGAGCACCTCCAAGTCTTATCCCAAGAAACATAAGCACCACACCAGTACTTCAAATACCAATGAAGGCCTAATGCCTTTCCTTGCGCAAGTGCCTTTGCAAGCTTTGCATCATGAAAATGAAAATTTAACCCCTTCATCTAATTAATTAACTTCTTGATAAATAATACGATCAGTAGACAATAAGCCCCAGCCTTCATCTTCAATCCATTCATCCAAAAAAATATTGAGTCCAAATAAGGGTGGAGACTAACTACACCAAAGCCGAGCCCACAAGGAAGAAAAGAAATTTTTAATACGCTCAAAATCATAAGCAAAATAGCAAAATCATCATGATAGCTTGAAGTAAAAGCACAAAGAAAAAAATAGCCTGCATCAATTGGCCTCTACTGCTCAATCTCTACTACGAAGCCAATATTGTTATACCTTAATGATATCTGCAACTTTGATTAACTGGTTCGAGAACTTGAAGAATCAATCACAAATGATTCGTATAAGATTTCATGCAATCTCTCATTATTGAGGTGCCAAATTTTGATGGTACAACGTCTGCATTTAGTTTGTATGGGATAACATTTGCGTTTAATACCTCACAGCTAAAAAAGGCACTTGATTTGTTGAAGGAAGCATTTACTCGATCTGACATCATAAAAGGAACACAGTCACTCTAGAAATTATCGCTCTATTTATCTCTAACAAAAAGAAAGTTGTAGTACATTACCAACTTCAACAGAACTTACAATCAAAACACGCCGTACTCCAAGACTTGGGCTCCAGTCCTTCTTCAATGTGTTGACACAAATCTCACCATTGGTAGCAATGTTTAGATGACAGATTTTGATAAGAAAATAGCCTAAAAACAAATACCATGTGAGTTCTCAAATAGTTATATGGCCATCACATATATAATAATTACAACAATTAAGATAAACTTCAACCAAGAATAGACAACTACATTGGTAAATTTTTCATTTATCACACCCATAGAATTTCAATAACCTTTGGGAGGGGATTATAGGAAGTCATTTGACAATATTAACAAACAACAAGAGTACACATAAGCTATTCTAACGTTACCTCATTTGATTCGTTGAACAGAAGTCCTCTCTGAGTGATCTAGAATAACCAAGGAATGCCCAAATCCAGACATTAGTGGCCATTTTCAGCTTTGCAAATCCCTACATATCTACTCCATATACACAATGACTTTTGGCTATTGAAACCCTTTTGAAACATGTGGAAATTAATAGCCTCATTCTCCCATTTCTAATCAAATTGATCAAGGTGGGCAACTATTTGGGGCCTATAGAAGTCAGCTAAATGATAAGTAGTGACATTGCCATTGGTCATACAAGTTTTTGGCTGCTTGTTAACTTTTTCAATGTTTCTTATTCACATCAAGGAGGTTGTTGCGCAGAAAATTAGAAAAACTTCTTAATTTCTAAATAGTTCAATAAAAGATAAATTTCAGAACAAAGCATAGTAACATGCATACCAGTCATCAGTTTGAAAAGAAAAAAAAAGGAAATCAAGAATTCATTGTTATCTTAACTCCAAATTATTTGTTCCATCAAAACTCAAGTTTCTTGATAAGGAAGAACATAACCCAGAAACTAATTTGTTAATATTCATTTTTTTTAATGAGACAAAGAGAGTATAAATAAAAACACACGGAAGTTCTTGCATGATTGATGAACATAATTAAAAACCACGTTTGAATTACATTAATTAATTGAATACTTTTTACAAATGATTGTTTAGGATATTTTTTATTTAATTTAAATTGGAAAATGTTGAAAATAAATTTTTGATTGGGACATAAGTGGTGAATAACATTCCAATACTTTATTGGAAAAGGCTGCCTTTCCACATGAGTTCAGTACCAGCTACCGATTATTTCAAGAATCAAAAAATGGAAAACCCCAAACAAATAGTGGGTTTCAAAAAAATTCAATATGCACAAACATTTGCACAGGATAGATAGTGAAAAGGATAGCTTCATACCGTTCCAACTTTGTGGAGAATCTTTTCCAAGGCACTTGACATTATTATGATAATAGCACACACCGAAGAAAACAAAAATTGCATATCATAGCCTCCATGAAGAAATACAAAATATGCAGAGATTTACGAATGACTGATGCTTTAGGCACTTCTCTCACCCCCTTTTTTGAACTTTTCAAACTCAAAATCAGATAAAAACGTATATTCTTCTAGAAATAGATGTGAACCCCAAAGAACCTTTACATACCCAAGAAAGAAAGATATTTCCTTGAACATTTCAACTATTGAAACTGCAAGAAAAGATAGAATTTAAATCAAACGAAAAATAGGATTGCATAAATATCAAAAAACATAACACCATAATCCGGAAGGGAAACTCTCGGGGCATCGATAAGAATATTTTGGCAATTTGTTCAAACAGACAAAGGTTGCACACACGAAATAAAAACTCTAATATTATACCTTGCACGTTGCTGGTGAAAGGAAGCGCATGACGTGCCCGGAAGCAGCCACGGTTGAGCTGAAACAACCAAATCTAACCCAGAAGTCGACAATTGCTATCCTTCCAACTCGACAATTTCTGGCCAGAAAAGCCCTAATCGACCGGCGGACGAATCAATTTGATGAAAGAGGGGAGTTGAGAGTCCGTTGAGAAAGAGAAAGATGGAGGGCTTGTGTGTGGTTGACGACTTAGAAATCGATTGATGAAGGCAAAGGTTCAGAGAGAGAGAGAGAGAGAGAGAGAGAGAGAGATGAATCCCAAGAAGAACAATCGAGTGGACAATCGAGGGCTAAGAATCGTAAGATTGTGTGGCTGACAACAAAACACTCTAGCAGATAATTTTAGGGGTGTTTTTGGAAATCAAGTGATATTTTTGACGATACTCACTCTTTTATAGGAGTAGTGATATACTATTGTTTTTTTTTTTTACAGAGTGATATACTATTGTTGATTTGTCTTTTAAATAAATTCCCCACTTTTTTTTTTTGAAAGTAGTAAATTCCCCACTTGGGAACATACAATTTGAAAATTTGAACACAAGCCTGTCCTTATGATACAAATAGAATTTTAACGCGAAAATTGCAAGTTATTTATTCCTTCATTTTTCCAAGTGGAAGTTCTTGAGCCCAAATCCAAATTTCCCCAATAAAGTAGGTTTTTGAAAACCCTATGCCTGACCCGATCTACGCTGCCTAAACGGCCAGCGACCGCCGCATTCATAAGGCCCCGTCATCACCGTTACCGTAAGTGACAGCCGGCAGTCCCACTTCGGGCAGCCACGATCCGAAGAGCAGATCCCAAAGGCCGCCCTTTGCAACCTGCACCAGCGGCGAGCCCTTTTCCGCTAATAATTCTTGCCCGGAACCAATATCGGTGCTACTGTATGAACGAGCGGGTCAGGAGACCAGTTCTTCGAATCAACTAATGATTTACTTCTTGCTACTGTCTAATTACTCTAATAATAATAGCAAAAGCTTCTAGATGGAGAAAAGTGCGGGTCACAATTTGGAAAATTCACCTGCTTCAGCAAACGTTGTCGTGCAGAACCACGATATTTCGACCTCTCACTTGTCAAATCATGGGTAATTTTTCTTCTTTTAAATGGAAAATCAAGGGTAAACTTTTGTAACCTTTTCGTGCTGCAACACACACACACAGAGATTGATTATTGCGATTTTTAGACTAATCAACAGGTCTGATTGGTTCGGCAACTCTTCATATGTGTGCAACATCTGATCTTCACTCTGTATATTGAACTATTTATGTAATCTTTTTGGTGACACTCTTTCTTCTTACATATTGACTATAGTCTTTTGTATAATATTATTGGTGCTATTTATCTGTTTAACTTTAAATTTGCTATATATTAGAGAATGCAGCAATTTTGTTGCGATTAGAGCACAATTAATTTGGAAGGGGGGGGGGGGGGGGGGGGGGGGGGGGGGGGGGGGGGGGGGGGGGGGGGGGGGGGGGGGGGGGGGGGGGGGGGGGGGGGGGGGGGGGGGGGGG
>CAVNYN010207159.1:0-108354 GCA_963692815.1 Nyctanthes arbor-tristis | reverse complement strand
TGAAATACATGCCATTTGGAACGATTATTTAATTTCAATGGTCATAATATATTAGTATTTTTATTTTTATTTTTTTTGCAGTTAAATACTTCATTTCATTCACAAATATCTAGGGTAATCACCCAGCCAATCAGATATAGTTAGTCCATGAACCACAAAATGATGACAACAAAGTACATCAAGCGACTTTATGGGCAACCATATTCCCCGCCTCAGGAAATGTAGGTGCAAGAACCACAGTCTCAGATAAAAACTTCAAGATTTCACAAAAGAGTGGTTCGTTGGGAAGACCGATCTCATTCTCCACGCTCAAACTATTAATCATTCAGAGGCAATCAGATTCAACGCAAATGTTCCTCCATCCATTTTCCTTTGCGAACTTCAATCCCATAAGGACTACCATCCTTTCCGCATCCTCCACTCACTGGGTACTAGTGAAAAGGTGTCCACAAAATCCCCACACAACCCTAGAATTATCTCTCACAACTGCTCCCACCGAATAGACTTTTCTTTCATCACTAATAGCGGCATCAACATTCAATTTTAGGCAGCCAACGGGGGAGGGCACCATCTGGTTCTATTAATTTAAATGAAATGATGGAAGACATGCATAAATTGAATATATAAAACAATGGAATGCATATGTGAATTGAATACATGTATTAAATTTAAGGGTAACTGTGGAATACACACATGAAGCGATGGTAAAAACCCAAAGACCTATACCCATTTTCCTTCAACTTTCCCTTACCTATTATTTGGAAACGTGTTTTTCCCTTTGCCTTTATCCCTTAGCTATTTCCCCCTCCACTAGAAGTGCTCTAAGAGCACGAAACTCGATATTTTAGGTAAATAGAGTGATGACAACTCGGGGAAAAAACTCTAGTAATCTATGAGTATCAAACACGACAATCGAGAAAACTCAGGGCTAGAGTTAAGAGCATATTCTTAAGAGTTATGCATAAATAGATTTATGAAAGTTAAATTCAAAAGAGAATGTGTGGTAGAAACGTAAAGAAAGATTATTGAGAATTGTGATTTTTTTAAAGAATATATGTAGTTGACATTGATTTAATAAATTTATTGATTTGTGTAAACCTCCCTAAAACAAGCTCTAAATAACAAATTAAGGCTCTTGAATTCACATGTGGATTAACTAGGCCAAGTTTGGTACTCTGCATTACTAGAGTTTTTTTCTGACAAGTGGATATGGAGGGTATATTGTTTAACAGTTTAAGACTAATACTATTCATCACCATATACGATGATCAACATCTTATGTGTTGTGGCATTTAATGATAAATCAAATAAAATATAGGGACATGTAATGCATTTAAGTGAATTTGTAATTTAGTACTAATGTAGGAACATATTATGCATTTAAGTAGATTTGTAATTTAATGTCATCTAAACATGTGATCATCACCATTGGTCATTATTTATAAATAGCACTGTTGATTGTTTAATTGGATTCTTTTTTATACACTTTTCATATTTCCATTTACTTGAAGTATTGATTCTTCATGGAAAATTTTTCGATAGGGTGATGACTCTTTAAGAACTATGTTCGAATTGCGCTAGTAATATTAAATTATGGGAAAAATACTTGCGAGATCTAATAATAATCTCTAAAATAATCATTATTAATATTGAGATAACTGTAGTACATTTGTATAGGGTTGATAATTGATTAGTCATATGCTATTAGACAATATATTATTATATCAAACTAATCTTTCACCTGTGCGTAGCACGAGAAGACTATTTCCAGACGAAAATGTAAGACTAATATATAGTAAGCAGAATATTTTGTAAAAATCAAATGTATATAACTCAATCAGTAACTGTACAATTAAGTTTGAGGATTTCACATGCTAAACGAATAAAGATACGAAACAATTTTGAAACTTCATGCAGGATGGCATCTAAAAATTTAATGGGGAACATATATGAAAATGTTAAATGATTAAATGTGTAATTGAATCTTCAGAGAAAAAACTGTAATTGAATCTTCAGAGAAAAAACTTACATATACAAAATAAACAAAGTAGGTAGAATAATAAATACAAAAAGTAAATAAATAATATAGTTCAGGAATGTTTATGGAACATGTGGCGTCGTAAAAATTCATTCGTGAGCATATATGACATATAAGTGTGATACGGGCCGATTACAACATTTAAACCATAAAAATATTTTCTTAACGCGGTGAGACTACACTCTCAAGTAACAATGGGCAAAATAATTTTTTATAATTTGATCAATTATGCTCAATTCGCATAAAATTACAATTTTAGTGGATAAATTTAAGCATTTATTCAATAAACTCTTAAATAACATTTTTAACGCTCGTTTCTTTAAAATCAATGGAATGAACCATAAATCTATAATAAATCAAGGTATTGTTAAGCTAGTAGGATAAATATCTTTGTTACGGCAAATGACATGTGATTAATCTATCTATATATATATCTAAATCAAAAGAAGTCTAACTCAGTTTTACCGCCTAAACAACTTATGTCACTAATGACATCATTTTCTTTTTTTCTTTTTTTTTTTCTGTTTTTTGTTTTTAATTTTTTCCTTTGCCAACACGCTTTTACCTTTCTCTTACCTCTATTTTTCAATTATCTCCAATATCCATCTTAGCGTTTATTCAATTTATCTTTATATTAAACTCTCCCAATTTAAGAAATTGTATTTTCTTTTGTCTCCAACAACAAGTCGTCCAGGTACAAATCCGACCAAATAATATTTTAAAGGTCTCATTTTCCTTGACTATCAGGTAGTTAATTATGGTCTTCTCCTCCCTTCCCTCCCTCATTTGAATCGTTGATTTACATCTCCTATGTTGATTTTTTTAAATTTCTTTTTGACTTGGTACATAAAAAAAAAAAAATATTGGGTGGTTATATTGACACTACATATTTTATTAACCACATCACATTTTAATTATACTCATCATCCGTTATGTTTTTAATTCTTTACACTTCAATCATTAACTTATTTTTGTCATATTTTTATTTTTAACATCTCATTTTCATGAAATTTTATATTGAATGATATCTTGATTCTAAAAATTTCACTATGGGAACTTCTTAACATTTTTAAATAAATAATAATGTAATATCTAATTATACACAACTAGGTATTTTTATATGATTTTAAGGTTTACAAATAAAATTTTTTTAAATGTATTTGATCATTAAGTGCATAAAGAAGATAAATAAAATAAAAATTTCAGAAAAAAATGTAGCAGAAACTTTTAGAGGTATCAATACTATAAGAAACAAAGACTGGGGTCTTTCATATTAATAAAAATGTGGTGTGATTAGTAAAATGAGTGTGTATATAAATGGTTAAAAATTACGGATATGTGGCATTAAATATTGAAATTTCATCTGTCTCTTTTTTTTGGCATATTTATGCTGAATTCTATATATATGCATAAATTCAAAGGCTATCGGTTCATATGCTGATCTTTTTCTGTGAATGTAATATTTTATTAATAATATTATTACATAGAAATTAATATTAACAATTATTAATTAATTAACAGTATTAAATATTAATTACATCAACATTTTCTCACTAATGACACCTAAGATGTACATGTTGAGGACTGTTAATAAATTTGTACATATTCTCTCTATCTCGATTATTTGATCCCGTTTGTTTTTTCACAAAAATTAAGAAATGTGTATTAGAAAGGCACATTTTGTGATTCGTCTTCCTAATTTGTCCCTATTTAATGAGTAAAATTTAAAATTAATAGTGATAATTAAAGTATTAAATATGGTTATATTTGTAAAGTAATGCAAATTAAACATTTTAATATAGAAAGGGACTACATATTTGGTAATCTCAAAAAGAAAAATGGGATCAAATAATTGGGATGAAAAGAGCAATTAATTGAACTTTCTTTTTTTTTTTCAAATATTTAATTTACTTTAGTAATGTTTCTCTATTAAATGACATAATCCTACTCAAATTGTGACCAAATTCTGTTTTGACACAAGATCATTCTATCATGAGAAAGTATGAATTTATTGTTCGTGGAATCAAATTTTACTCCTACATAACTATACTTTGATGTCTTAATATCTATTATTTCTTTTATAGATTCTTAGCTGAATTTGCAGTTGCGACTCTACCGAATATTCAAGATAGACATCTTCCACTGAGACATATGTACAAAAAGAAAGAAGATTGCATATGAAACGTTAACTATCATATGACTTGTGGAATGAATAAAGATCATCTTTTCAATGTACGTATATTAGATTTGTACTACTATTAATGTTATTTCCTCAATTGGTACATACATTGTGTTTTTACACTTTTAGAATATATTCAGCTATTCTAAATGAAAAATTCTATTTGGACAAAGGAGGATACAAAAAGTGTGACAAATAGGCCATGTGTCTTGTGTTATTACCTTTGATGTAAAAGTGATGTGATGTGCTGAAAAATAAGATTCTGTTCTGTGTCACTTTTGTTTAACGTTTTGTAAATACTTTTATTCAAATAGCACAACTCATTGTAAATTCATTAAAAAACTTTCACATAATTAAATTTTAAACTTTTTTCTACCCGTGCATCGAACGGATGATATACTAGTTTATAGATTATTCGATTACGGTATTAAAACCCAAAAATTAGTAAAGGTCTATGTGAGAATATAAGGCAAAAATTGATCACCTGCCTGACGTCTGACGGAATTATCCGGCAAGATGCACACTTAAAAGGTGATAATTGGATAATTCATACGTGGGACAACCCACATGTGAGTTATTCAATTATCACCCGCAAAGTGTATGTCTTACGGGTGATCAATTCTGCTATTTTCCTATCTATATATTATACAAAAGAAGGCCGACCATATTAATGGATAAAAATGTTCATTTCATCAAAATTACTTTGATGTCATCTCAATCACCGGGAAAATTAAATATCAAAATTTGGAAGCATTTAAAACTTTATTTTCCATAAATCAATTTTTCTATATCCATCATTTAGAAAATTAACCAGCAAATCATCCAACTTCACCAAATAGTAAATACGAAATATCCATCATTTAGAAAATTAAAGATTTAATCAATACCCAACGCAAAGCACAAAATTAGCTTTCAGTGTACATTTTGATATTAATAATTACAGCTAAGTAGCAATATGAATGGATTTCAACAAATTGTTTCCACAAAAGCTTGCTTTGCATGCATTCTCGATTCCACACCCAAAAACCTACTGTTCATGTCCCTTCTGCTGCTCGGGCACATACTTTAAATCTATGATTGCCATTAGTGTCCATTAGCTTCCAATGTCACAACAAATGAAAACAAGTGTTATTATAAGAGTAATAGAAACAAAAAGTGTGCTTTAACCACTTAGGAATAACATTGCAAATCAAAATGTGTATTAATTATATCTAAGTTACAAAGAGATTGTTCTTGAAATTGATTGCTTTCACTCTCACACTCTCACATAGATCTGCATCTATGGTGCCAGACGCTGGCACTTCAAATGATGGTTTCCAGTGACCAATACATTCAAGTTCTATCAAAAGCTTACTTAATTACTTAAATTCAACAATTCAAGAACATAAATGATAAATTTTCATCATCTATGTACACTCACACCACATAAATGAACATTAACTACTACAAAGCCCAGCAAGACGCCTAGTTTATACAAACCTTATTAGATATTATTTAATAAAACAAACCCAACTAACCCCAGCCATACTTCGAGAACAAACTCAAAAAAGTTTCCTTAAATCTAAAGAAAAACATATCAAAATTCACAAAAAAAATAAAGAACAATTTCTTTACTTGTCTCTTTGCAACAAATTACAAATTACGCACAGGGTTGTCCGTCATCACTGATCCTCTAACATAAGGCCAGACAAATAATCAATTATTAGTCGTATGTGTTGCTCCCCTGCTGATTGTAGAGCTTAACAAAAAGAACTGATCGCTTAACCTTCTCCACAAAATCAATTGAGATAGAGAAAGAATTAGAATTTCAAACATCATGCTTCGATAAATTAATTTCAAATATCATGGGTAGATATAAACACGTTTTGATAAAGCAATCATCATGGGAGAAAATGAAATTGTGGTTTTTTTGCACTTATAATTTATCTGAAAGATGGAAAGAAAAATACCGTATGTAATTAAATGATAGTACCTGCAGCTTTGCCTATTTCTTGCTTCCTGAAAAAAGGAAAAGAAAATGTTAATCTACACAAAACATGAAATAATTCATCTATAATAAATATGTCAACATTTAGCGAGGAAGTGTAATTTCAGTTAGAACATAAAGAATTAAAAAAAGAAAAAAGAAAAGCATTCAAAATCACAGAGAGTTGAAGAGTAAAACCCAACATTTTTATCTTGCAAAAGCAACACTTGAACAATGTCGTTATAAAAAGCAAAAAAAATGTCGAAATCGATACTTATTCTTCAGTTTTATGCCGGTCTCTTATCATTAGTGTTATAAAGATTCATGGTCTAGATGTCTAACTAATGCCTTGAAGCAATTGCAACCTGATTATGTTTCTCTCTACAAAGAAATAGATGAGGGATATGGATGTGGGTTCAGCGAACAGAAAACTATGAAATTAATGGGTAAAGATGACATACTGAAATTTCAATATCAATTGAAAAAGGTCGGCAGGATTCCATAAGATTCAATTGTAGAGAGGGATTGGATGTAGCTTCCAAAGATGAGGCATAGTTGGAGCTTGGCGAAGATACAGAGAAGGAAGGTTTCTGAACTAGACCCCAATTCAATAAGCAAATAACAAAATCAAAGGCGACCATAGAAGCCTATGAGATTCGGATTCAAAGAGGGAGGGCTTTCATTTTGGGAGAAGATAATAGTGGGTGGCTTTGATAGGAATCACGAGTTATTTTATTCAAGCAAATAATAAAATAATAAAAGCATAATAATTAAAACAAAAAAAAACTAATATAAGTGAGCATTACCACAATAATCACAAAAGATTTTGGGCAGGAAATTGAGACTTGACCGACTGTCTTAGTTTAATATATATATATATATATATATATATAGGATATAGGGTATAGGATAGGATATGATTGTATAAGATTCAATCGTAGAGAGGGATTGGATGTAGCTTCCAAAGATGAAGCATAGTCGGAGCTTGGCCAAGGTACAGAACAGGAAGGTTCCTGAAAATAGATGCCAATTCAATAAGTAAATGACAAAATCAACAGCGACTATAGAAGCCTAAGAGATTCGGATTCAAGGAAGGGCTTTGATTTCGAGAGAAGATAATACTGGGTGGCTTTGATATGAATCACGAGTTATTTTATCTAAGCAAATAATAATAAAATAATAAAAGTATAATAATTAAAACCAAAAAAAAAAAAAAAAGAAAAAGCTCATATGAGTGAGTGTTACCACAAGAATCACAAAAGATTTTGGGTGGGATATTGAGAGTTGACTGACTATCTTAGTTTAATATATAGAAGATAAATGACAAAATCAACAGCGACTATAGAAGCCTATGAGATTCGGATTCGACGAAGGGCTTTGATTTCGGGAGAAGATAATACTGGGTGGCTTTGATAGGAATCACGAGTTATTTTATCCAAACAAATAATAATAAAATAATAAAAGTATAATAATAATTAAAACCAAAAAAAAAAAAAAGCTAATATGAGTGAGTGTTACTGCAAGAATCACAAAAGATTTTGGGCTGGAAATTAAGAGTTGACCGACTATCTTAGTTTAATATATGGAAGATGTCTAATTTAAGTTTGAATTTAGGGATTTTCCCCAATGCTCTAAAAACTCAAAAAAAGTATAAAGAAGAATTAGGATCTCACTTTTTATTTGTATTGTATAAACACAAATGGTCGAACAGTTTTATCGGTCAATCAGCATGAACTGCCCGCTTTCCCACCACTCATTTGTATTCGTCTGTGTGTTGCTTAAGAATAAAAACACCAACCTAACGCGCATTATTAAGTTCTACAAGATATTCAGAGGTACAACACCTGCTCCAATGATCATATCCAAGTGCAAATTACCAATGCAACTGATCAATGGAAACTGAAGCCAAAAAAGAGTTCAATATTTCTCTAATATATTTAGCCCCTTTGATGTACAACCCCTGCCTCTGCAACTATATTCATTGTCTTCCTTTTTTCTGTAATAAACTTCTATGGTGCAACGTATATACATACAAACAACCAGCCTTTGCTGGGTAATCCCAAAACATCAGTGCGAAAATTTCGCAGTCTCATAATCTCCTCGACTCTTTACCTTCTAGTTTAAGCTGTTGAATTCTCTGGCGTAGTCTTCGTCGGTGATCATGAATTTTCCAGAGGCCGTGGCCCAAGATGACGGCAGAGTATATACCGTGTGTAATTATAGGCGCAAGAATATTATTCGTCTGACGTGAATAAACACAAGCAAGAAAAATGCAAGTCAATTTTTCCGAAATATGATGTTAAACGAGCTTTAAAAGTAACTTAACTCATCAACTCTGTACCTGTATCCATTCAAATCCAAGATAAAGAGCCAAAAGGCCTTCAAGTAGGGGTGAGTATATCTTCTTCATTTGCCTCCTCTCGTGCAGGCTGCGAAAATTCATTGCAAATTAACAATTATTTTGCAGCAAGTATTTAAATGTACAAATTACAAGGCGTGTGAAAAATGAGTATCCCGAAAATGGAAGTTAGAAGATCATAAGTATGGGGGAACTTGTTGAACCTGAAAAGAGCTTTTTCAATTCTTCACGGCCAGAATGTGACTTCAATATTGGAGCAACTACGTAGGTGGGGTCTGAAAACAAGAATGAGAAATTTTCAGGTTCAAAATACTGACATAGTATACATGCACACTGAACACTTCAGGAACTAATTAAATCAACCTTTCGGGGAAGCTGCCATGTAGTAAAGAGAACCCGTAAGGGCAGCAGTGATAACAGCGGCAAATGCCTGTGCAAACGGTACAAATGGAGGAAGTACACCAGCCTATGTTGAAAGAAAACAGGTTAGCACATGAGTATCATCATTCTTATTGCAGGACTGAATAGCCAAAAATATAGTTCAGGTACTAATCAAACTTAGAAAACTGATCATTAGTCACATTTATGAATTCAAGAAACAAGTTAAGCATTTGTACCAGAGACGTCATTCCTCGAGCATCTCCAACCAAATCACCGCTCCTCAAAAATACATCAGCCAAGGCCCCCTATCAAGATCAACAAGAAACTAGGTCAAATGCAATTGAATCCTTTGCAATCATGTCATGCCAAGTTAATGTGGAGGAAGAATCATGTTGCTATTATATGATTGACTTCATTAAGACATGTGATGAGCTGATCTGAGAACCATGTCTTGCTTAATTTATTGATGACAATCATAGGGTCACCAGATTTTGCTTAAATAGCTATTCATGGATCAAAGAACTACATGTATCAAGTTTAATAGTAACAGATTGCAATTAGTTAATTATATTAATTATAAGTAATTAAAGTCACTTGTGCCTGCATATTATACCAGTCTCAACAAACTAACCTGAACAGCGGCTCGGTAGAAAAGTTCCTCTCCAACAGAGCTTGCAGCAACAATGAGTATAAACTGCAACATCACGTTAAAATATACCAATATTACACTATGAAAAATAAAGCCGACACAAAAACATCAGTCAACATCAAAATGTACCACACTCTTTACCTGCCAAGGTGACATTCCATAAAAGAAGCTCCGTAACTCCTCATCTTCTACATCTCTGATTGCACGAGCATGAGGTGATAACTTTACAACTTCATCCTGTAAGTGCGATGATTTGATTTAGTGACTCAACATGTAAGGGACAAGACCTTTAAAATTGTGACAGTGTATGGTACACTAAAATCATTATTCAGGGGAAGTTAGTTGGACAAAGTAAGCTCAACTTCTCGAGCAAAGATGAAGTTACTTCTACATTTCCATTTTTTCTTGGTGGAATACCTTACCCATTTTTCCTTACTTCTCATTTAGTTATGCCTCATGAAAAGTACTTTTATTTGTTCTTTTCATTTTCAGAGCTGCTTTGTTGCTCATGAAAAGTACAGAAGATCACTAACCTTATAAAAAGTAGGTTTAAGCAAACAAAAAAACATGTTAGTACTTTTCTTCTGTTTATAGAAATCTTTTGTTACCTAGCCATGAACAGAAGAAAACAATTAATTTCAATACTTCTCTATACTTATTTCCCCGTGGGTTAATCTTTTAAGCTTGTCCAAACATGATAATTTAGGCAAAACAGTGCACAAGAAACCGTGGGAAGAATGAATAATTGAGGTATAGCATACATCCAGTATAAATAGAAGGGCCATAATCGGAGGAGCCGCATATCCCAATCCCTCAACAATGGCATCTAATGACACATCGAAACCTCCCGAAGAATCAATTCCAGACAATGAGCATATAAACCTTCCTGCCAAAGCCATGGCACCGTATATTCCTAAAGTCACAAAAGTAGACAAAGATGAAATTAGGAAGTGCCTTTCTCCTTAAAAAAGAATTACTCCCGTGAAATTTTTCTGTAGCAACAATGATTCTGCTAAACAATCTCGAGAAAACGAGCTTTTTAGTTAAAGATTAAGACAAAATTCTATGGTAGGCCACTGAATCAAACACATGAATCAATTATACGGTTGGAAAAGCCATTTCGGGGTGGTATCAGACAGGCTTAATAAAAGTTTACCTTTTCAGAGTAAAGGTACATATTTTGCTTTCCACAAAAACAAAAGCAACCACGAATTCAATACAATACATCCAAAAACAAAAAATTATTTTTGCACATTTTGATTGAAACACAAACATTACTTGAAGTATTTTAACACTTGCTTCTCAAAGAGTAACTTTCAAGCTCAGCCAGAAATCAAATCCCGTCTTGTTAATACTTAATACTACACTTCACTTTTATGCTCTCATTAAATTTCAATTATTACCTTAACAATTAAAGATGTAGAAATAAAAATCCTATGAATTTCCTTATAATGTTTCATTGAATAACCATATAGCAACCATAATAAATAGACCATAATTTCAAGATACAAACTGTACTTGTAATTATAGCAGCAGCTCATCAAATGACGCAGGACACTAATTTTCCACAACCCATCAAAGTAAATTTGGCTCCATCATAGCACCCTCATCCTCTACCCGTCCCAACGTTAATGGAAGAAAAGCGAAAGACTGTTAGACTTACCAATTCCATAACTTAGTCTTACTACAGTTCCAATCTTTTCCCAGACTGAAAATTCAGCATCATTATAGCTTTTAAATGTGGTGACCTCCATCCCCGAACCCGTTTTATACACCCGACTCTCTCTATCTTCTCTCTCCACCGCTTTTCCACCGGCGCCGCCAGTCCTCTCTGCTCTCACCACCCAACAATTTGCCTTTTTCTTTTTCTTGTCGATTATTCTCACCGGCAACTCGTAGTTACAAAACCAAGTAAGTGGAGGATTCGGAGCCCGTGAAAGTAACGGGAGCTCCATTTACCAGGTTTTCACCAGACCCAGAAAAAGAAATCGAAATCAACCTATCAAAATCTAGCAAAAACTCGGTCGTCTGGCCTTTCTTGCCGTGGAGGTTCTTCCTCCCCTTCTTCGCATAATGAAATTGCCCAAAAATGCAAGTATTTTTAAGATTGGGTTAACAAGGTCCTTTGGTTTTTCACTATTGGAGTTTGGTGGGACCAAAAAAATTCAACGGGTCTCTGATCGGCGACGGGTTGAGGAAGATGGCACAAGGAGCCCACCTAAGTCGTTGATTGTTTCTGAGAGGAATATCTGAAAATCCAATGGCCATTTGCCACGTAGTGGATCAAGTACGGGATTGATGATAAGAAAATCAGAGAACGTGGCTCCACTCTGAAACCAGAAAATGATGCAAAATTAAAAGGAAACACCTACTTGTTACATACCATCTGTGTTTTTTCTTTTTTGACAGGTACTTTACCAGTTCAGTTATAGAAATAGATCCGACCCTTGAAACTGGTGGTCGGCAAATTTAGAGTCTGATCTATTTTTATGAAAAATTTAAGTACATAACATCTGTTTTTAGAATAGTATTAAAAAACGTCCACAAAATTTTGTTATAAAATCTTCTATCAGCACACTCTTTGAATTTGAAATAAATACACGCAGTATATATTGATGCATGTCACATGAGGTAGGAGACTTTGTACAAAACTTTCAAAATTTTTTTTAACATTTTCATATGTTTTTATTGTTATATATTCGCGTTCAACTCCAGCACATCATGAATCTGGTTCTCTAATAAAACTCGGTTATCACGAGTCAATCTTTTTCCGTCTCGCATTATTGGGTTCTAAATTTTGAGCAGATTGATATTTCTCATCTCTAGACAATGACAATGGATATGTACATTTTTGAGTATTCTAGAAGTGGCCTAATAATTGTTACTATTTTTCTTTTGTATCATGTTTTAGAATCAATTTTTGTATTAAAAAAATAAAAAAATATTACAAAAACAAAATGATGTTAGATCATAGAGCTATGGAGATTTTTCAACTCTTGATCCGTCTCAACTTCATATCCCTGCCTTGCATCCTAAAATCTTCTATGGGACTAAGAGAGTCCCTCTGGCCGGTCCCCACCCCAGTTAGGTTCATATGGAAACCACAAAGGTTGCTCTCTAGAAATGAGTTTTATATTTTCAAAAATTATAAAGAGATATGAAAATAGGACATAAATAAATGACATTATATATGTCGTACATTTGTATTAAATGATAAAAAAAATTAACAATGTGATCATCAACTAAATTAAGGTGGAGTTCATTTTTAGTTATTATTTAACATTTATATCAGATGAGTTAAGTTTGCTCTATCTTCAGCAATGGCAAAAATTTTGTCTTACTCTCACCGACTCTCCATTAATTTTAACTTGTTGGAAGTTTGTGATTTTTATAATGATATACTATATAAATGTGTTTTTAATAAATGTCACATTTTAATTGCAATTTAAGTTTCTAACACTTGCTTGCGGTCATATTTATACCCCAAATTTTAAGCTTATCTTGATTTTGATTTTTCATATAATCAATTTCTTCGAATTCAGTTTCAATCAAACATTCACTTATAATAAAACAATTCTGCATGCTAATTCACAATTTTTCCTTATTCTCAACGAGAATGACGCTAGATAACACAATTGGTACGATAGACATGAGTCATGACATTGACGACATGTTAAGTTAATTGTGTATATATGGGATCTTTTTGATTGAGCAAATAAAGGAATTGAAATTTATTTTCTATGATTTTTAAGGGAAAATATTTTTCATAGAAACTAAAACTATGTTTGGTTTGACCATGAGAATTTGGATGGAAAATGACACTTTCCATGAAAAATAATTTACAATAAAAAAATCCTTAATGTTAGACTTTATATAAATCAAAATCAAACAAGTGCGCAGTTTATTCTCAGATCTTCATTAACAATCTCCGCCATGCTTTTCCCAAAGATTCCCTTAAAAGGATAAGAAATGGCTTGTTGTCCATCATATGTGACAAAAATTGCTCCCTTCGAGTTATCAAATCAGCAAAGCAACAAAAATTTTCTTCTTACAAAATTGAATTGTGTCTCGTCAGCGAAATTATTTCTGAGGTGTATGATGTATTGATGTGTCAATATTTGATCTCCACCTTGAGTATCATAATATATATATATATATATATATTATATTATAAAGCAAAAAAATAAGTTTCCATTTTAACCCTCCTCCCAAAAGACTTTCTAAATCTGGATATCTCATCATAGCTGTTGGTTTAATCTACTAATCTTGTCAATTGATTTCCATTTTACTTTTAATTTTATTTACCTTTTTAATTTATTACCAATTTATAGATTTTTTTTAATATTTCATTTCCCTTCCTTCCTTTAATAGAACTCGTTCTGTAACTTTCTCAAATCTCTATCACTCTACATTTAAACTTTCCACTCCTTATCTCGAGCAATATTATTTTCGATCGATTTTCTTAATTTTTAGTTTCCATTTATATCAAACGTCGGATAGCTTCCGGATATGTTTCAATATTCGGCAATGTTTAGAAAATCGGATATGTCATCGAATTGAAAAAGCTAACAATTCAAGGTCATCGGATCGATTTTAATTAAATAATTGAAAATAAAATTAATTTTTACCTAAAATAATGTTAAAATTTTATTCGTCTTTTAAGAGCCATCGAAAATATGACTTTGAGTATAGAAAGGGAATCACACATTGGTTATTTAATAAAAAGAATTGAGAATGCATATCTATATTAAGCTACTTGAAGAAGGATTCATAACAGAACCTTAGCTTATTGGCTTTGAGTTTACAAAAAGTTCAAAATTTTAATAGATTATTATTGAAAAAAATTTATTGTAAACCGGCTCAAATGTTTAGAAAACTGGATCAGTCATTGAATCGAAAAAGCTAACAGTTCAAGGACATCGGGCTGTTTTTAATTAAAAATTAAAATAAATTAATTTTTACCTAAAATAATGTGGAAAAAAAACATTTGGTTTTATAATTTTTTTTTATCTTTATCGTTTAAAAAAAGTTGAAATTTTATTTCTTTTTTAAAAGTTATTGAAAATATGACTTTGAGCATACAAAGAGAATCTCATATTAGTTATTTATTGAACTGAATTGAGGATGTATATCTATAATAAGCTACTTAGAGAAGGGTTATACGTAATAAGATCTTAGCTTATAAGACATAAGCTTCCAAAAAGTTTAAAATTTTAATGGATCATTATTGAGAACAAGTTTATCGTGAACCGTATCGGTCTTTATCTCACACTGTTAGATTATTTCCGGATTGATTCTAGTATACGCAAATGTTTTAAAAATTAGATTGATTATCGAATCGGAGAAGCTAACGGTTTAAGGTCATCAGACTGATTTTAATTAAACAACTTAAATGAATTAATTTTTACCTAAAATCGAGTGGAAAAAGAACATTCGATTTTATAATTTTTTCATATTTACTATTTAAAAAAATGATAGAATTTTATTCATTTTTAAGATCTATTAAAAATATGACTTTAGATATAAAAAGACGATTCCACATTGATTATTTAATGAAAAGAATTGAAAATGTATGCATATATTAAATTGTTTGGAGAATAGTTATGCATAATATAGTCTTAGCTTATGAGCTTTAAACTTCCAAAAAAAGGTCACCGGGTCGATTTTAATTAAATAATTGAAATAAATTATTTTTTTACCTAAAATCGTGTGGAAAAAGAACATTCGATTTTATAATTTTTTGATTTTTACTGTTTAAAAAATGTTGAAATTTTATTCTTTTTAAAAAGTCATCGAAAATATGACTTCGGGCATAGATAGTGAGTCCCACATTGGTTATTTAGTGAAAATAATTGAGAATGTATACTTCTATTAAGCTACTTCGAGAAAAGGTTATACATAGTACAACATTAGTTATGGGCTTTCAGCTTCCAAAAAGTTTAAAATTTTAATGGATTATTATGGAAAAAAGGTTTATTTGAACCGATGAACCGTATCCGTCTTTATCTCATACTTTCGGATTGTTTTCCGGATTGGTTTCAGTATTTACAACTATTCTCCAATGTTTTCCTTAGATTTTTTTTTTTTTTGTAGTCAATTTTTTTTATCTTATTATGGGTAGCACCTATATTATTTTTCTTTAGACACACATAAACGATTTAATATTATAGTTTAAGGGGCATTGAAAATGTGACTTTAGACATAGAAAGAGAATCTCACATCTTTATCTCACACCGTCGGATTATTTTATAGATTGGTTTCAGTATTAGCCAATTCTTGATTTTTCAAATTGAATTAGTCATGATGGTTCAGTTCTTTAAACACTGATTAAATTATGTTCACATATTAAAATATTTAGTTTGTAGACGGTGTATGTTAAGAAAATTAGATATCATTAATACATATTATAAAAATAAAAGAGAAAAAGAAAAAGAAAATCAAACGAGACAGTAAATCACAGATGCATTTTGTAGGAAAAGTTGGTGTTTACCCATATACAATTTTATATAGATATTTCAAGTGTTTTAAATTGAAAATGTCTAAAAATTATTATCTGTGTTAAAGATAGCCAAACAACAATTTCTACTATAAATGTTGTAATACATGTATTATTCTTTATCATTTATTCTGACTATATTTATCGGATGTAACATATTCTCCCGTGTGTTTTATACAGGCAGCCTAATACAAATTCCAAAAATTTTCTTTCATGTTTTTCTTCGATTTTTTCATGTAGATTATTTTTTATCTTTATAAATGAAAGTTATCATATTACGGGTAGCACATATATTGTTTTTCTTTTCACATACATAAACGATCAAATATTATAGTTTAAATCTTTTTTATACAATCATGTTTAATATTCTTGAATTACTTATATTATCTGGTATTATCATCCTGTGTAATGCATGAGTAAAATAACTACTAATATGTAATACAAAGTAATCGTCGTACTCAACATCACTATCAGTTGCGTTTTTAGAATTTGAAAATGTTCTAAAATCTATTTCCCTTTTTGCTTTAATATTATACCCCATGCCCTTATGGTTTTTATCATGTCATTCTTGAAGCAATAGTAACACTTTGCATCTTCCATATAACAAAATTTAGAAGACAAAACAACTATTTTAGTGATTTCCTTTAATTAGAAAGTGTTTGAGTTCAACCTATTGTACGTATTGTACTTCGAGATCAAGAATAAAATATATGAACCAATTGTAGTGATTTCCTTTAATTAGAAAGTGTTTGAGTTCAACCTATTGTACGTATTGTCCAATTTGTTGCAAAATTACACTGCATGAAATTATCTTCAACTGTATACAACCAAATATTGAAATTCTTCTCATCAAATTGCTCCACTTTAAACTTCTCATTGTCTAGGACAAGTTCTAGAGCTTATACTAAACAAGAAGTGCTATCTTTACATACAAGGTGTACACAATTTTTGTACATACCCCCTTCAATTGACCCCCCCCAAAAAAAAACCCCCAAAAAGTGTGATTTCAATGAAAACAGGGTAAATGACATTTAAATAAAAACAAAGAGGGTGGACAAATTTCATAGATCTTGTATATATAAATATTATTTCTCTATACTAAATAATATACTAATTAAGGCATGGCATTTTTTGAGTGGGAAAAATACTTGCACATCAAACACAAAAAAAATTGTATCACGCCCAACAAATTGCGACAACCACGAAAGGAGTACTTCACTAATAAAGCAAATTCTCAATGTACCACTCATTCTCTTATCCAAAACCTCAACCCTTGCTCCCCTCAAAGCATTTTAACGATATCCTACTACACTTGAATAGTGTTAACTAGTTATTTCACCCGTGTGTTGTATGGAATGATAATAACATATAATACAGGTAATTTAAGAGGATTAATATGATTGTGTAAAAAAGATTTAAACTATAATATTTAATCTTTTATATGTGTGTTAAAAAACAATATAGGTGCATATGATATCTTTCATTAATGAAGATAAAAAAATTGTCTATAAAAAAAATAAGGAAAACATTAAAGAAAATTTGCGAATGCTAGAATCAATTTGGAAAATAATCTAACGGTGTGAGATAAAAATGAATACGGTTCACCGGTTCACAATAAAACTTTTTTTTCAATAATAATCCATTAAAATTTTAAACTTTTTAGAAGCTCAAGACCTATAAGCTAAGATCATATTATGCATAACCCTTCTCTAAGTAGCTTAATATAGGTATACATCCCTAATTCTTTTAACTAAATAACCAATGTGAGATTCTCTTTTTATGCCCAAAGTCACATTTCCAATGGCTCTTAAAAGATCAAAAAATTATAAAATCAAATATTCTTTTTCTATATTATTTTGGGTAAAAATTAATTTCTTTCAATTATTTAATAAAAACCGGCCTGAAGACCTTGAACCGTCAGCTTTTCCGGTTCGATGAACGGTTTGATTTTCTGAATATTTGCAAATACTGAAATCAATCCAGAGGGCAACACATGAGTGTGAGATAAATACGGATACGGTTCACCAGTTCACAATAAACATTTTTTCAATAATGATCCATTAAACTTTTTGTAAACTCAAGGCCCATAAACTAAGATTCTATTATGCATAACCCTTCTCCAAGTAGTTTAATATAAGCATACATCCTCAACTCTATTCACTAAATAACCAATGTGAGATTCCATTTTTATACCCAAAGTCACGTTTTAAATGGCTGTTAAAAAAGGAATAAAACTTTAGTCTTTTTTTAAACGGTGAAGATAAAAAAAAATCATAAAATTGAATGTTCATTTTCCATATTAGTTTAGGCAAAAATTAGTTTATTTCAATTATTTAATTAAAAATCAATCCGACGATCTTGAACCATTAGCTTTTCTGGTTCGATCACTAGTCTGGTTTTCTAAACATTTGTGAAAATTGGAATCAATCCGAAAAACAATCCGACGGCGTGATATATAGACGGATACGGTTCACCAGTTCATAATAAATATTTTTTTCAATAATTATCCTTTAAAATTTTAAACTATTTCGAAGCTCAAGACCCATAAGCTAAGACCATGTTTTGCATAACCCTTATCCAAGTAGTTTAATATAGGCATACATCTTCAATTCTTTTCATTAAATAACCAATACGAGATTCCCTTTCTATATCCAAAGTCATATTTTCACTAGCCCTTAAGCTATAATATTTGATCGTTTATTTGTATATAAAGAAAAAAATATAGGTGCTACCCGCAGTACCGTATCTTTCATTAATGAAGATAAAAAATGGTCTACAAAAAAACCTAACGAAAATATTAAAGAAAATTTGTGAATATTGGAACCAATCCGAAAAAAAAATATTAAAGAAAATTTACAAATATTGGAACCAATTCAAAAAACAATCCAACGATGTGATATTACGACGGATAAAACCGGCTCACAATAAACTTTTTTTTTCAATAATGATCCATTAAAATTTTGAATTTTTTGAAAGCTCAAGACCCATAAGTTAATGACATATTATGTATAACTTTCTCCAACTAGATTAATGTAAGCATACAGCCTCATTCATTTTCACTAAATAACTAATGTGGGATTCCTTTCTATATACAAAGTCACATTTTCAATAGCTCTTAAAAAAGGAATAAAATTTCAACCTTTTTTAAATGGTAATGAATTAAAAATTATAGATCAAATGTCCTTCCAGATTATTTTAAGAAAAAATTAATTATTTTAATTATTTAATTAAAACCGGTCCGATGACCTTAAACAATTAGCTTTTCCAGTTCAATGATCGGTTCAGTTTTCTGAAAATTTGTGAATACTAGAATCAATCCAAAAAATAATCTAGCGGTGTGAGATAAAGACGGATACAGTTCACTGATTCACAACAAACTTTTTTCTAACAATAATCCATTAAAATTTTGAACTTTTTTGAAACTCAAGGCCAATGAGATAAGATTATATTATACATAACTTTTCTTCAAGTAGTTTAATATAGACATACATTATCAACTCTTTTCACTAAATAACTAATGTGAGATTCTCTTTCTATACTCACAGTCACGTTTTTAATAGTTTTAAACTATAATATTTGATCATTTATATATGTGTAAAGAAAAACAATACAATTGCTACTCGTAATACGATGTCTTTCAATAATGAAAATAAAAAATGGTATACAAAAAAAAAAACTAAGAAAAACATTGAAGAAAATTTGTGGATACTAGAATCGATTTGACGGTGTGAGACAAAGACATATCCAGTTCACAATAAATATTTTTTTCAATAATGATCCATTAAAATTTTGAACTTTTTGGAACCTCACGACCTATAAGCTAAGGTTTTATTATACATAACATTTCTCCTAGTAGTTTAATATAGGCATATATCCTCAATTCTTTTCACTAAATAACCAACATGGGATTTTCTTTCTATGCCTAAAATCACATTTTCACTGATTTTTAAAAAACGAATAAAATTTCAGCCTTTTTTTAAATGGCATAGATAAAAAAAAAACTATAAAAGCAAATGTCTTTTTCACATTATTTTAGGTCAAAATTAATTTATTTAAACTATTTAATTAAAACTAGCACGATGTCTTTCAATCGTTAGCTTTTTTAGTTTGAAGACTGGTCTGGTTTTCTGAACATTTGTGAATACTGGAGTCAGTCCGGAAAACAATTGGATGGTATGAGATAAAGACATACACGATTCACCGGTTCATAATAAATATTTTTTTCCTTAGTAATAATCTATTAAAATTTTAAATTTTTTGGAAACTTAGGGCCCATAAACTAAGACCTTATTATGCATAACCCTTCTTCAAGTAGCTTAATATAGGCATACATCAACAATTCTTTTCATTAAATAACTAATATGGGGATTTCCTTTTTATGCCCAAAGTCATATTTTCAATGGCTCTTAAAAAAGAAATAAAATTTCAACTTCTTTTTAAACAATAAGGATTAAAAAATTATAAAATCAAATGTTCTTTTTGCACATTATTTTAGGTAAAAATTAATTTGTTTCAATTATCGGTCTGATGATTTTAAACCGTTAGCTTTTTGCATTTGATGACCTGTCCACTTTTCTGAGCTTTTGCGAATGCTAGAATCAATTTGAAAAACAATCCGACAGTGTGAGATAAAGACGGATAAACTTTCTTTTCATTAATGGTCTATTAAAATTTTGAACTTTTTAAAAATTCAAGACCCATAAATTAAGGCCCTATTATGTATAACCCTTATCTAATTAGCTTAATATAGGCGTACATCCTCAATCATTTTCACTAAATAACTAATGTGTGATTCTCTTTCTACGGCGAAAGTCATATTTTCAATGGCTCTTAAAACATAAATAACATTTACAGATTATTTTATGTAAAAATTAATGTATTTCATTTATTTAATTAAAATTGGTCCCACGACTTTGAACAGTTAGCTTTTCTGGTTCGATAACCGGTCCGGTTTTCTGAATATTTATGAATATTGGAATCAATTCGGAAAATATTCCAACGAAGTCCATTAAAATTTTGAACTTTTTCGAAATTCAAGGCCCATAAATTAAGACCCTATTATGCATAACCCTTCTCCAATTAGCTTAATATATGCCTATATTCTCAATTTGTTTTCACTAAATAACCTATGTGGAATTCCCTTTCTGTACTTAAAGTCATATTTTCAATGATTCTTAAAGCAGGAATAAAATTTCAACATTATTTTAGGTAAAAATTAATTTTGTTTTCGATGATTTAATTAAAATCGGTCCGATGACTTAGAAATGTTAGCTTTTCTAATTCGATGATAGGTTTGATTTTCTGAACCTAGGCAAATATTGAAACCAATCCAAAAGCAATCCAACGGTGTGAGATAAATCGAAACCAAAAATTAAGAAAATCGATCAAAAATAAAATTGCTCAAAATAAAAAGTAGAATGTTTAAATATAGAGTGAGAAATATTTGAGAAAGTTCTTAGATAGAATTAGTTCTATTAAAGGAATGGACGAAAATGTGAATAAAGAAAGAGAAATATTTTTTGATAAAATAAAATCTGATTTAATGATTGAGATTAAAAATTAGAAAACATAGTGATAATAATAGAATAATTCTAAATGGACAAAAAAAAAAAAGACAAAGTGGGTAACAAAAATGACAAGTGACTTATGTAATTGAGATTGATGAAAAGGTGATGTGATGTGTTGAAAAATAGGATGTTGCCATATGTCAATTTTGTTTAAGTTTTTGTATCTCTTTTTATTCATGAAGCACAAATGATAATAATAAGGTAAATCGGACATATCTATAAATAATTTTAAAAAAAGGAAATGAAAGATAAAAAAGAGAATCTATAAATTAGTATTAAATTAAAAAGGTAAATAAAATTAAAAAGTAAAATGAAAATGACTGGCTAAGATTAGAAGATAAAATCAATGGCCAAAATGAGATATACAAATTTAACAAGTGTTTTTTTTTTTTTTGGGAGGGGGAATGAAAAGGAAACTATCCTACTTTTAAGTATATATATAGATATAGATATATATTTACACATTATTTTATGTAAATATAATATATTTCAATTATTTAATTAAGATTGGTCAAATGACTTTCAACCGTTAGTTTTCTGGTTCGATTACCGGTCCAGTTTTCTGAATATTTACGAATATTGGAATCAATTCGGAAAACATTCCAACAGTGTGCGATAAAGATGGATACGGTTCACAATAAACTTTTTTCATTAATGGTCCATTAAAATTTTAAAATTTTTGGAAATTTAAGACCCATAAATTAAGGCCCTATGATGCATAACCCTTCTCTAATTAGTTTAATATAGTTCTATATCCTCAATTCGTTTTCACTAAATAACCCATGTGGATGTGGGATTTCCTTTCTATACCCAAAGTCATATTTTCAATGACTCTTAAAGCAGGAATAAAATTTCAGCATTATTTTAGGAAAAAATTAATTTTGTTTTCAATGATTTAATTAAAATCGGTCCAATGACTTTGAAATGTTAGCTTTTCTAATTCAATGACAGGTTTGATTTTATGAACATAGGTGAATATCGGAACCAGTCCAAAAGCAATTCGACTGTGTGAGATAAATCGAAATCGAAAATTAAAAAAATCGATCGAAAATAAAACTGCTCAAAATAAGAAGTGGAATGTTTAAATATAGAATGAGAAAGATTTGAGAAAGTTTTAAGATAGAATTATTTCTATTAAAAGAATGGACGAAAATGTGAATAAAGAGAGAGAAATGTTTTTGGATAAAATGAAATCTGATTTACTAATTGAGATTAAAAATTAGAAAATATAGTGATAATAATAAGATAAATCAAACACATCTATAAATAAATAATATAAAAAAGGAAATGAAAGATAAAAAAGAGAATCTATAAATTGGTAATAAATTAAAAATGTAAATAAAATTAAAAAGTAAAATGGAAATGAATGGCTGAGATTAGGAGATAAAATCAATGCCCAAGATAAGAGATGCCAATTTAACAAATGTTTTTGGGCGGGAAAAAATGAAAAGGAAACTATCCCACTTTAAAGTATATATAGATATAGATTTGAAGGAAAGAGAAAGTGAAGGACGAAAGGTAAGAGCAAGGGAACGGATGAGAGAGGCAGATGCATAAGTTAGAATAATGGTCACCGAAGGTCTTCAATTTTGTCCAAATATAGACCAGCCATCCGACCTTTTGCCATTTTTTTGAAATATATTTGATATGATTTTTTGGGGTGCCACATTTTTTTTAACGGGTTGGAAGATGCTTTTATTCCTCAAAAAAATGAGGGTTCATGACAGCAGAATTTAAAGCAGCAACGCCAACTCCATTCAAAACTCCTCATTAAGGAGTTGGCTTTGCAAATTAGGGCAGTCCAAGGTTAGGGTTTGTATGGGTTGTGGGTAGCTCACTAAGAGCATCTCTAAGAGATTCTCTATCTATAAAGAGAATTTCTTGTAAAATGGAGAGCATTTTTGTCACAAGCGCACATATTTCTTATAACTTTTAGTGTTTATGTCATTTGATAAATTAATGGTAAATAAATAACCCGATAAAAGTTTTCCATGTCCCAATTAAAATAGAATTACAAATATTATGACTTACTAAAAGCGTTAATTCGAGAATGTGACTACAACTTGAATTCACTTTCATTCCAAGGTTGGGATAACGAATCATATTTATAATATAGTTAAGATGCAGATACTTTAACTTTGTAGATATCAAGACTACATTTCATTTAGGTAATTAATTAGAAAGCAAGTGTAGATACTACAATTTATTTGTTATTGAGACTACTTAGAAAAACGAGAAATTTTATGGAATTACTTCTTGGTTGAATTATTTGTACAAAAATATAAAATTACTAAGACTTTATTTCTTCTCGTTTCCTTTTGATAAAAGGACAATTAGCAAATATAAAGTAGAACTCAACTTTATTTATTATTTTTTTGGAAGAGAGAACTTTATTTGAAGTATCTAAATCTATAACTTTGTTAATATCGTATTAGAAAGAAAGATACATAGAGGTAAAATTCTTCCTTTTACAAACGTAATTATACTAAAAAGATTTTACTTTAAAATATCACAATAGGTCCACTTATTATATCATCATACCAATTATTCTTTATAATCCCGAAGTTCCATTTCCCCATGATGTACAAGTAATTGCCATCCTGTGGAGACGCCATCCAAGAGCTTGGGTTATTCTTGTAAACTTTTCTTTTCAACATCTACCATTGGTAAAATGGAAGGAGTGAACCAAATGTCCAGTGTGCAATATTTACACATGCATGCAATATGATTTTTGAAAAATATGATGAAATTTGAAAAGCCTTTTTTTTTTCTTTTGGAAAACATGACATGACTCTTGGGCCCTGATGGCACATATCGATCTTACCCCGAGTGCTTATCATAATCATAAGAATAACATGAATTGGATATACTTAAACTTGTGACATGATCATGCACTTGAAATTTAACTTTAACTTGTAAGCATGATCATGTGCTTGAATTGTACATACTGTACATGATACGCTCGGTACAAAAGTGACATGTTAACCTGATTTAAGCATAACTGGACTTGACTTGTAGAGATAAGATTCAACTAGTGAAATCCATGAAAAATTTTTCATGCTTGTGATGTACTTGAAATGGCAAATATCTTATTCATGATATATGTAAATAAATGACTTCTAATATCATAACATTTCTTGTACTTCTCATGAACTTGTAATAATATCATCTTATACATGACATATATAACATCTCATATCAAAACATTATACTCATTTCACTTAATTAATATTGCATAAAAGTTCACAATTCATCATTCAAGATGCATAAAAAGATATAATACTCCAAACAACATAAAAGAGCATGTAAGTAAGTGTAAACATCACTCACAATTCATAATATAATACATAAAAGAGATAATATTTCAAAATGCATAAACGAGCACATAAAGGGTGTAAACATCACTCACAATTCATAATGTAACATATAAAAGAGATAATATTTCAAAATGTATAAAAGAGCACATAAGGGGTGTAACATCACTCACAATTTATAATGTAACACATAAAAGAGATAATCTTTCAAAACACGAAAAAGAGCACATAAATGGGTGTAAACATCACTCACTGTCACTGCCTTAGTCGCCATTTTCAACAGACAATCAAAAGCATATTCATCATTAACAAAGCTTGCATTCTGCCCCATCAGGTATCAAGACTTGGATTAATCAGGCGTTGAGACGTAATCATGTTTTAGCTATTCCATTTGCGAGTTTTATGCCCATTTTAGTTCATTTCCTGATTAAGATCTACTTTCTCTCTCTCTCTCTCTCTAGGATGAGTCCTCATAAATAATACTTCAAAGAAATATAATAATTTCTTGAATTCTAACCTCAATTGGGGTGACCTCAAAGTAATTCTTTCATTTCCTCAATTTAATTTCCTTCTTACTTTTTCCTACTCCACATCTTTGTATTTTATTCTTATATGGTATTTGTGTTAGTATATATATGGACTAAGATCAGCTGTCTCATTTTACCATCTCCTATGCTGTCTATCCAATAAAACCATGCTAGCTCATCAAATATTTACACATCATCAATTTTTTGTGCGCTCGTCCAAACAAACCTCGTGGAACTTTACTTTTTCGCCTTCTTTCTTCCTTTGTCAAATCCCGCCACCATCCTCAACACTGCCACCATCCTACCACTGCCACCAAATTCATGGGTCCACTCGAAAACACCATCTTACAATTACAATAATCATACCCTAGTTAAACACATGACCAAAAACAAGAGGCAACACACCAGATCTGGTTTGTTGTTGCAAAATGAAGGTACGTCGGTTTACTTTTTGTCGGTGGTTGTGAAGAAGTTGTGGGTAACAAAATATCTAGAGTGGGCTGCGACGATGCTTGGGGTATTATCGGTCTGATATATTTCATGATTTCATATAAGACTGCAACAAACTAATATATTCTCTTCCAAAAAAATATTCACATAACATTTGCAGGAATATTTTTCTTTTTCTAATTTTATCTAAATAGTTTCAAATCAATGTTATCGTTCTCCCTTTCTAAATTTCAGTGGTTGTATCATTGTATTCCTTTGAATGGGCATTTGTGACTGACACCGGAGGTGTGAAGGATCGGCGATGGCAACGGAAGAGCATTTGGGATGGTAACATTAAAAATTGGCTGTACAAGAATTGAGTGACGTGGCAAGATTTTATTAGTCGGGACATTGTAGGGGACAGTAAAATGGGACAACTGATCTTGTCTCATATATATATATATATACACACACACACACTGCGGAGAGGTTGAGAGAGAGAGAGTGTGTGTGTGTGAGTGATGAAGCGAGTGAGAAGATAGATTGGAGAGATGCACTCAAAAGAAAAATTTCCGCTCTATTTATAGGATTTTGCTTCCAATGTCTTGTTGCTAAGCGTTACTCTTAGATTGGTCATTGTCAATCCATCTTTGCCCATAGAATTTAATTTCCAAAACCATGTATTTAAAACCATGTGCTTGTACTTAATTAATTTAAAATATCATTTGAACTCCGTTTAACTAAATTGAATTCTCATTTGAGGTCCACAAATATGTATAATTCCATTTCCTAAGGCTCTTTGTACAATTTATTTGAGTTATGAAATGACTTCTCTTTGTCATACTTTATGTATTATTTTGAAACTTTTAGTACCTATTTTCATGTGGACTTTATAGAACTGAAATTTGACTCTTATATGAAAAGTTATTAATGGTCAAAGTACGGGTCTCTAACATAGTTTCCGGATTTCCTCAGTCCCGAAAGCCATTCTCATAAATTATTTTGTGATGATCTATTAATCAATATGACAATTGGCCAAATCCTTCTTAAAGTAGACTTGTAAAGTTCGAACTTTGGTGAAGTATTCATCTTTAAATTCTCATGGGGTCTCATTGAAATTCAACCTAGAAAATTGCCATTTAACTCATCTGATACATCAGTGAGGTCTCAAGTACTGCGGACCTTGAAGTGTGAAGACCTGATTTCCAGCTTATACTTTTCATTAAGAAAAACAGCCAACTATCAACACCTAAAAAATTAAGATATAGAAACCTGAACTATTTTACCAAGACTCCCACTTTTACTATTTCTTTTTCTTCTATTTTCTTCATTCTATAATTAATACTCATTTATTACAATATGTTACATCATTATTTGGGTGGGTCATTACAATTTTTAACATTAAAGAGTGAAAATTTTTACAAATTCCAACCAGCTCTCTATTTTTAACTCTTTATTTTACATGTTTCAGTAAAATTTTATTGTTTTTGCATATTTTAGTTAATATTAAATAATTAAATATCAACCGCCAATAAAATTAAAGACATTTTGTATAATTTAAAAAAGAGAATGTTGAAAATTGTATCCAATGAATAATAGATAGTAAGTTTGGCTATATAAAACTCATTCTTTAAATTAAAAATTTAATTTAAAGAGGCTCTTCGAATATAATTTTAGGGTTTTACTCTCTAAATTAAAGAGCATTTTGAATTTAAAGAAGCTCGTGAAGATGCTAGAGTGTCTCTGATGAGTATTCCATGGATTGCTTTGAACGCAAAATAGGAAATTGATGAATAAAAGATGACACTTTTTTGAATTGTGAAAATACAAGAAAAATGGTATTTTACAACCAATATATTAACGACCATGTGAGTTTATTGTAGTGTATTATCGACGACCAAATTAAAATTTCCGTCGTAGTAGATCTGTGGTGAACTAAGACAATTTTCATTAGTTGCAGATGTAGTTCAACAACAAGGATATTGGTTGCCGAATGCCTTAATTCAATGACCAAATGACTATTTGGTTGGTAATTCTTTGGTGCTCAAGTGAGGTTATTCCGCTAAAACTTACAACAACCGATAATTGATTTTGCCGACCAATCAAGTCATCATAAATTAGTAGGAATATGACAACCAAAATTAATCGTTATTTTAAAGATGAACAATGAATATATGCAAAAATATTTAATGGCATTTAACGACTAATTATCTAGTCATTGTGTGCACGGAAAGCAACAACATGGTATTCAACGACAACTGGAGATGGTCATAGATCACAACAACCAGATTACTTAGTTGTAAATGTAATATCATTTAATGACTAACTATAAATTGTTGTAGATATGAGACCTGAGGATTGAATTGCATATTCAACAACCAGATTTTATTGTTGTTTATAGTTGCTCACATCTAACCACTTGGGGCCAGCATTTTTTCCGATATTGAACATTTACCTTAATAAATAATAACAAAATAATATGCTACCTTCTACACTCTGCTCCAACTGTGCGCCTATTCAACTGCATGCCTTGTATCCTTTAATCTTTTCCTAGATTCTTACTTCAAATTGGTCTCTTCGAATTAATCTGATCACGCCTTCTACCCAGATTCTCACTTTTCCCTTCGAATTAATCTCAGGTATTCTGTAATTCTTCTCACTTTTTGAACTTGTTCGGACTGTGTATGTCTGATTTTACAGTTATGTGGTCGATTAGTGTTTCATCTTCTTCTTCTGACGGTGTGTGGATGACCGGAGCACGCACCGTTCTTAAAAGGTTTCATCACGTAGAAGGTAGGTCGATGTTCCCAGTTTTATATCAGATCAGATAGTGTCTACTGTTTACTATTTCATACTGCTATACTTTATTTTTCTTGAAAGCATACTGTTATACTTGTATGTGATGCTGGAAAATATGCTTCAAGCTACATATTAATAGTCCTTGCTAGATCGGAAGATACTCCCAATCAATTTCTTCCTAGTTTATGCCCCTTGTGATTCTTTGCTTTCTTTCTTTCATTTTCTTGTAATTATTTATTTCAATGTCTTTGCCTCTAACTAATTGGTGATGATGATCTTTGATTTAAACAAAAGATTTTAAATTGGTTTGTTGATTGTTATTTAAAAAACCGATATTTCTTTTAGAGAATGAAAATACATGTCAGCAAATGGTTAATTAGAAATGTCACACCTTGAAGAATGTTAAATGAATATTTTCCATTATAAATCTTGCTATCTGGCCTCTAGTTGGAAAGATGGGAAATCATGGTTTATGCCCTTAAGACACTATTCTATCATTGAGGACCAGATAATTACAAGAACACTAGATTGCTTGGTGCACAAAAAGTTAATTGCTTGGTATAGATTTTGTTCCTCTTTCTTTTTTACAGCAAATACAGGGTTTCTCTATTTGATTTTCTTGTGGGGTTGGGATCAGCATATGCAACTGGCTGGTTCATATGTTTGTAGAAAGATGTAGTTTTATATATTGTATGAAGAATCCTGATCTATCTTATATGGGCAGAGGTTCAAAAATTCTTCACTTTAGGTCATGATGTGGTCTAACACCATAGTTGCTAGTCAAATCTTGCAACCAAAATGATAATATGTAGGCTTGAAGCATATTTATTGTAAGTGGAAACTCTGAGTGTGAGGTTCTTAAAGAAAAAAAAAAATTATAGTTATGATGACTTACTTGGATTTGTGGTTCTTGAATTTTCGAAAAAGTATGAAGTGAACAAAAACAACAACGCAAAGAAAATATTGGTAACTCTTCGAGGGTCGAACTCTTATGCTGTGCATGTACTTGAAATAGTACGCCATTTGAGATGACAAATATTATATGTTGATTTTGTCAAATAAATACTATTCCTTTTTTTTTTGGGTAAACAGAGGAACTAGAAACATAAGAGCTAATAGGATGCATCAAGTTTTTCTATGAAATGCATTGCAGAAATTAATGGACGGCGTTGCAGAAATGGACGGTGGACAAATGAAGAGGTAGAGTCATGTTGTGATAAATAATTATGATATTCTCCCATTTAATTTGGTTAACTTTTTGCTAATGGTAGTATGTGTTTTTATCTATAACGGTGAAAGACTTCTTGTAGACTTCTAGTTTTTTATTAAGTATGCCAGCATTAGAAGATGTCTTTACTTTATGTTTAAGGACGAAAATGGTATTGATATTAGTATGTGATTGATTCTAGTGGGTACTTTCATGGGTTTCAAGAAAATAAATTTGAATTTTATTCATACTCCTGTTTGTTATATTTCTCCTCATTTTGTTTAATATTGTCTGCGTATCATTTTTATAATTAGATGTTAGTTGGTATTTCTTAGTACATAACAAGGTATAACTAAAATGTGGTTACTACCGCAGTATTATAACAACCAAATTAAACCCTACGAAGACGATGTAAATTAATTTTGAAGGAAAAATCTCATTATTATACAGCGACCAATAATGTGGTTGTTATAACAATCCACAACCAAACATTAGTTGCTTTAAAGGATTTTTTTTGGCCAAAAAACTTGAAAGCACAATGATATCTATGGTCATTGATAATGTAATATGGATTGCCTATACTACAAATTACAACCAATTATTATTGGGCAGTAGAAAAGGAAACTAACCAAAATTTGGTTGCATCAAACGATTTTTTTCGACCGAATCCATTGTAGTAACAAGAAGATATGTGGTCATTGCAAGCAAAAGTTGGTTGGCCGATGGACATATTTAACGACCAGCATTTGGTCGCCGAAAGTCCGATATTCAATGACCAAGTGCTATAGTGGTTGTTAAAAACTTTTCCCATCTTGTTTTTGTCGACGAACGACAATGACGAATTATTGGTTGGCAAAGAGTATCAATGACCAATCCTGAGTAATCTATGACCAAAAGTTGGGTTGTTGAATGCAATATTTCTTGTAGTATATATTGGTTTATTTTTATAATTAAACAGAGAATATATAGAAAAAAATACATCTATGTATATAATATGAATAAGGTGTATAGTTTATATTTTCCCTCTAATTGTCTGGCATCGTAAGAAAACTAATGATGTCATAGTTTCCATAAACGTATTGATGACGTTAAATCCTTCTCCCTTCATTTTTTAATCCCATTGATTGTTCAATTGTTGAAATTGACATTAATTACATGAGTTGAGACAAACTTTGTTGTTTATTTATTTGTATAAATGCTCTTCCGATCTTCTTTTTTAATATATGATCTTCTTCCTTTATGATAATAAATTGAGACAAACTTTATTGTTCATTTATTCATATAAACATTGTCTCTTAGAGAAGATGTGGTTGTCAGGTCAACGAAATTTTATAGTAGGCCCTACGTGCCCTGCTATGCTTAAAGACCTAAAGACCTAGGAAAATTCAACGACCTAATGACCTATCAGTCAACCGTCAATCCCAGGCCCCTATCATCTAGTTTGCAAGGTCGTTTCTTGTTAAAGCCGGATATCGCTAGCTAGAAAGCAACTTACAATCCCACTTGCAAGCCTCATCACTTACGGCTGATGAGACTCCTTCATTATTGTAAAGGCGGTGGTTTTCTTCACCATATAATATCTAAATAGCAATTAGTCAAAAGGCTAAAACATGACTCCAGTTGATTAGACCTACATACGCCTCTAATTGGCTACGATCATGCAAATTAATACTATAAATAGGGGAAAACGCCTGAGACAGGGTTTTTATCTCTCACTTTCACAAATTATGGCCTCTCTCGTATTTACTCTCTTTGGACTCCCCCTCATAAATTTACAGATTCTCTTAACTCCCACATTTATTATTTGAGCAAATTCAAATACAAATTTCTCGCGTAGACAAATTTCGTTTGTTGAGTGAAGGTCGGAATTTAATGTGGGCCGTCGGTGGGAATTTCATATAAAAAGCTTAGTGAAAATTTCCGGTGAGAAAGATGAGTCTGGGCATTCCCAAAGCTAGAGAACCAGAAGCTATAATGTCGGATTACCCTCCGGATTTCAAAGAAGGTAGAGGAATATGGCAGGGGCTAGACCCTCGCAACTGGTCCTCGAATTTGAAATAGAAGCTTTGTGAAGGCAAGTGGAGGCCCTCACTTAGGAAATCAGGCGATTGCAATTTGCGACAACAAAATCCACTGGTTTCCCTACGAAACAGGTGGAATCCACCTAGGAAAATTCTTTTTAGCGGACCGAATACGTCAAAAGATTCCCAACAAGGATTAATCATCCAAGAGAATACGTGAGAAGAAGATTGAGTTTTACTCTTACTCAAGGTTCAAGTCAACCAACTCCTAGTACGCAAGGCACACCAACTCTTTCTAGAAATGTTGGAGGGAATAGCGTATTCACGAGGTTAGAACCTCAATCTCTGTGAGGTCCCAAGAGGCCGAGATCACCAGATCCTCCACATCCAAGAGAAAGGAGACAGAGAATGAGATGCCCAACACCCGCTTATCATTATAGCTATGCTTCAAGCTGACTTTTGAGAAGCCTAAGAGGTCAACAGTCAGCTCCACAAAAAGTCCACAAGCTGGATGAGCTGAGGAAACGACTTAATGACCTCGAGTAGAAGCAATCCAGAGGAAAAGGAACTGATGATTTGGTAGACCTTCTCCCTTCATCCCTTCCATCTGAGAGGTCGTCATGTCATCAAAAATAAAACTCCTCCAAACTGGAACCTACAGTGGTGAGACAGACCCTATCGCTCACCTCCACAGGGACGTGTCATGGATGGAGCTCCAAAACGCTACATGGCCTATAATGTATAAGGCCTTCGCACTTACCTTGGAAGGAAATACCTAAACTTGGTGTGAGAATATTGCTCCAGGGTCTGTACATAGTTGGGAACAACTCTCATCAGAGTTTGCAACGCAATTCATGTGGTCCAAGGTAAGGGCGATCTGAAAGAAATGTTGGGAATGATCAAACAAAAAAATCTGAGCCGCTAAAAATCTATTTGGACCGCTTTACCAGACAGGTCATAACAATGGAAAATGTGGCCGACGAATAGCTTTTGATAGCTGTCAAATCAGGTCTATAGAAAGACACTCGTTTCTAGTAGCAATGCACGAGAACCCACTAGACACCTACAAAGAGCTCCAGATGAGAGCTTAAAAGCATATTAGCATAAAGGAAGCCATTAAGGGAGGTTCATGACTTGAGTGACCTGCCAAAGATGAGAAAAAAAGATCAGAAGGCCAAGAAAAAGCAATGGAAAAATAAGGGACCGTCCACATCCTCGAAGCCATTCACTAGGCTCACTGCCTTTGTTGAGCATATTTTCAATCTTTTGAAAAATGATTCGATTCTACCGAAGGCAAAGCCTATAAAAAGCTACCAAAGAATGCAGATCAATATAGGTACTGTAAGTATCACAAAGTTGTAGGACACGACACGGACGAATACAAGACATTAAGAAACTGATTAAACAGCGATATCTGGGTGAATTCCTAGCAACGGTAGTTTCATGAACATAATATGATGGAAGACCTTCAAACAGATAAATATCGACCCAAAGAAGCTAACGTCATATGGGACCATGCTCCAAGGCTTTAATGGAGATTTTGTTTAGGCTAAGGGACAGATCACACTCCTCGTTGAGTTAGGAGACGAGCTCTACAGGAAGAGAATCATGGTAGATTTCGTCATTGTTGATGTTTCTTCAAATCACAATACTATCTTAAGGTGGCCAATCCTAGAATTGAGGAGTCAGGCACAAGCTTGCCTTGGAGATGAGCTGCAGAAGATCAAGTTAGATGATTCAAGACCTGATGTCAAGCTCAAAATTAGTGCAGAATTAAAGGAACCCATTAAGACCCAGTTCATTCAGTTCCTAAAACAAAACCTGGACTTTTTTGCATGGGTCTACGAGGACATGGAGGAAATTGATTGCAAGCATGCTTGTCACTAGCTCAACATAGTTCCCAAAGCTAAACTCATGAAGTAGAAGAGACGACCTCTTAATAGTGAGAGATACGAAGTTCTGGCTAAGGAAGTGGACAGATTACTTGACAACGGATTTATAAGGGAAACCCGATATCCTCAATAGGTGGCGAACCCTGTCTTGGCAAATCTGCATTGATTTCACATATTTAAAC
Source organism: Nyctanthes arbor-tristis (assembly GCA_963692815.1). NCBI lineage: Eukaryota > Viridiplantae > Streptophyta > Magnoliopsida > Lamiales > Oleaceae > Nyctanthes > Nyctanthes arbor-tristis. The sequence continues at coordinate 74,348 of CAVNYN010207159.1, read as the reverse complement.
AAGGCTTGTCCGAAAGAAAGTTTCCCTTTACCAAGAATTGATAAAATGGTCGACGCAACTACAGGCCATAAGCTCTTTAGCTTCATGGACGTTTATGCATACACCTTAATGACGAAGAACACACCTCATTCATAACCGACAAGGGACTGTATTGTTATAAAATGATGCTTTTTGGGCTAAAAAATGCCAGAGCAACCTACCAACGCTTGAAAATTCCATGTTTAAGGATCAGGTCGGGAAAACCATAGAGGTCTACGTTGACGACATGCTCGTCAAAAGCCTATAAGCTGGGCAGCATATCAAAGACCTCAAGAGGATGTTCCAGGTACTTAGAGGCCACATAATAAAGTTGAATAACAAGAAGTGTTCTTTTGGAGTGGCCTCTGGGAAATTCTTGGGACACACGGTCAGTCAAAGAGGAATCGAAGTAAATCTAGAGAAAATCAATGCAATCCTAGACATGGTAGCCCCAAAATTAGTAAAGCAGGTCCAGTGCTTGACTGGGCGAGTTGCCGCCCTAAATTGCTTCATATCGCTGTCAACGGACAAGTGTAAGCACTTCTTCACTGCCATTAAGAAATCTAAGAAGTTTGAATGGACAAAGGAGTGCCAAGTCGCGTTCGATAAGCTAAAAAAAACATCTCTTTTCTCCCCACTCTTGTCCAAACCATATCATGGTGAAACAAATGCCTTATACTTGGTCGTTTCAGAATAATCAATCAATGTAGTTCTGGTAAGAACAGAGGGGACAACTCAGTTCCCTGTCTATTTTGTGAGCTACGCCTTGCACTATGTGGAGCTCAGGTACCGTCATATGGAGAAGCTCGCATACGCCCTTGTAATAGAGTCTAAAAAGCTCCGTCCTTATTTCCTTGAACACACCATTGATGTTCTAATCAATGCCCTGCTAAGGCAAGTACTTCAAAAGCTAGATTTATCATGGTGTTTGGTTAAATGGTCAATTAAGCTGAGCCAGAAAGACCTCAGCTATAAGCCCAGGACGGCCATCAAAGGGCAAGCTCTAGCTGATTTTATTGCAGAGCTCACGGCCCCAAGACCTGACACTAACAACTTGGAGCTGAGGGCTTGGGAGCTATTTGTCGATAGATCCTCCACCGGACAAGCTTCTAGAGCTGGAATTGTCCTTGTCATCCCATCTGGACACTATCATAGCTAGGCAATCAGGTTTGGCTTTGACACAACTAACAACAAGGCTGAGTATGAAGCATTTCTGGTAGGAATCAGCATGGCAAATTTCATGGGTATCAATAAGCTGATTATCAAGAGCGACTCTCAACTCGTTGCAAACCAAACAGGCGGAGCCTACAAGGTAAGAGGAGAAAAACTCTCCCAATACCAAAGCAAGTTGACTAAAGAACTGAAATGCCTGGATCAGTACGAGATCATATGAATCCTAAGGGTTGAGAACAGCTATGCAGACACTCTAGCCAAACTTGCAACCAGTAAAGAAGCATTAGAGCTCAGTAATATTCCAATCGGAGAGCTCACAACCTCATCAATTGATAGAACATGAGTAGCGGTGTTGCGAAATAAAAAATGTGTATACTTAAGTGGACTGGTCGTATCAAGTAATATAGTGGACGAAGAGTCCGGGTTGTCAGTCCCACAAAGAGTTGTTACTTGATATTACTCTAGTTAAATTAGCTGAGATTACAAAATAAACACACATACTTAAACTGGATCTTTGACCTAAGAACATGAAAATAAGCACATAAAAGAAAGAAACTTCAATAAAATAAATGCAAGTAGAGTTGTATGAATATAAGGATGTGATGGCTGAGATTCTTGATTTCACTTAACCTTGCTTAATTAACAAATCAACAAGCTAACAAGAAAATTACACATTAATTATGTTAGACCCGATTTTCCTATTTTAGCTAATTACCCCTCTAGAGCGTCAAATTAGCCGTAATTAATTGGATCAACCTACTATATCTCTATGTCAATTAAAATCCAAATAATTGCATTAAATGCTTGTGAAAATGCCTCAATGGGTCATCTAGGGCTAGAAATATATTTCTATCTCCTATAAGAACCTAGGGTGATTGTTACTTGGTCTACAATGTATATTTTTCTTTCAAAAGCTATGCAAATCACTCAACTTATTATTTATTGGCCAAGTAAATGAAGGGAATTTAATGTCATAACAACCATACATGACAGCAAGCAACTTACCAAGAAAAGCATGCCTTGATATTAATAAAGTTTGGTTAAGCTGCATTAATAATCCCAACCACAAAATATTTAGCTCGTTACAAAAAGGGAACAAAGTAGAGAGTCAATAAAATATATTTTAAATAGATATATAAAGAGGAAATACAAGATTAGGAATGTAATCCTTCCCTTAGATGGATTCTTGAACCTTGGAAGCACACAATCTTGATTTACCCCAAAATTTCTCTTCTTATTCCTTCTCTCTTTTACATTGCCCTAACTTTTTGCTCCCAATCACCCTTAGATATAACAAAAGTGAGTCTATTTAAATGGGAGAACAAGTTCTTAGGGTTATAAGATCCACTTCTCTCCAAATTTACACAAAATAGGCTAAAAAAATTCAAATTTAGGAATTTCAGGATAGACTGTAGTAGACCATGGAATGCATTTTCGGCCGACCCGTGGGCTACGTCAACCTACTAGGCTGTAGGTAGACGGCGGAATGCATTTCAAGGCCTACCGCAGCCTTTTTCAACATTGTTCATTTTAGTCCCCAACTTCACTTTTTCTTGCACATTTGGTTCTTTTCACTTAATTCTTTTTCAATGAGCCTATAAACTTCAAAAGTAATTCCAAATGGCCCTCAATCTACAAAATGATTCCAAATTTAATATTTCAAATCTTGCAAGTGTGCAAACGAGTCCTCAAACTTTGAATTTCTTTGTGAAATTAGTCATTTAGCTCTTCTTTTGCTGTTTTTTCCCTTCCAATTGGGATTTTTAACTTACAAAGATGAAATTTAAATAATTATGAGTAGAAATTTGCTCAATTGATTAAAATTTGTTCATTTAAAAGCTTAAATAAGTGTGCAAATGCACACTTATCAAGCGGCAATGGAGATTGACTAGACTAGCAATAGGATCTGGATGGATCCTATCATCCAGTTCTTAAAGGAGGGAGTAGCCCCCTAGGTGTGGAGGCCAAAAAACTCAGACACCAGGCTGCCAGATTTTCCCTAGTAGATGGGAAGCTATATAAAAAAGTCTTGCTAGACCACTGTTAAGAAGTTTTTCTCCAGCTGAAGCACGAGCTGTACTGGAAGAAGTATATTCTGGGATTTGTGGCAATGACTCAGTTGGACAATCCCTTGCACACAAGATCTTGAGGCAAGATACTTTTGGCCAAGAGTCAAGAAAGACGCCATCTGCGACAAGTGTCAAAGTTCTACTCTTCTCATCAAAAGCCTAACAAAAGAACTGACCTCAATGATAGGGCCGTAGCCCTTCGCCAAATGGGGTGTTGACCTCATTGGCCTTTCTCCGAAAAGAAAAGGTGGAACCCAACTCACTATCGTAGCTATTGATTTGTTCACGAAATAGGTAGAGGTTGAAGCTCTAGCCACCATTACATAACGGAAAACGATAAGCTTCATTTGGACGACAATCATCTATAGGTTTGGAGTGCCTTACGCTATAATTACAGATAATGGTAAGCAGTTTGATAACCCCAAGTTCAGGACATTTTGTGAAGAGATGGGAGTAAAGAATTTTCATTCTACAGATCATCATCCACAAGCCAACAGATAGGTTGAAGCCGTCAAGAAGGTGATCAAGCAAACCTTGAAAAGGCAGTTGTAGGCTTTGAAAGGAAACTGGGCTGATGAGCTGCCGGCAGTTTTTTAATCCTATCGAACGAGTTACCAAATTGCAATAGGCGAAACCCCCTTTTCCTTCACCGATGGAACTGAGGCTTTGATTCCAATAGAATTGGAAGTCCCTACCTCTAGGATAATACATTTTGATGAAGCAAGAAACAATGAGCTCCTTGCCAACGAACTCGATTTCTTCGCTGAAAAAAGAGAAATGGCTGAAATCAGAAATGCAGTATACAAAGATAAATATGCTAAGTTCTACAACACTAAGGTTAGAGTACAGAGATTCGAGGTAGGGTACTTGGTCCTTCAGAAGGTATTCCTTTCAATTAAAGAGCCAGCCTTGGGGACTTTGGGGCCGGCTTAGGAAGACTCGTAAACTAGACAAACAAACTCTATCTGACAGAGCTTACGAGCTTGAAGATATGCAGGGGGTTGAACTAATGCATCTTTGAAATGTGGAGCACCTAAAGAAATATTATCAATAGTGGGGTTTTGAATATGAATTTTTGTATCAAATTGCTAGGTCATGCTGGTGAAATTAACAGCTCACGCGAGCGCAAAATTCCCAAACACAATTTTGCGACCTGACAGTTGGTAATATTTCAAGTAATGAAGAATTACTTTGCTACATTTTCCTGTGAAACAAATTAGATCACAAAGTGTCACGCGACCAAGGCCAGAAAGAGCTTCTGGCTAGCGTCCTGACACTTGCCTAAAAAGATTTTTTCTATTATCTTGAAACCACAGCTAGAACAAGCTTCTAAATAACGACCTTACAATTAGGTAGAAGTTAGGCTCAGACTTTATTCATGTGGTTAAGACTAGAACAAACTTCTAGCTAGCGCTATGACACTTGCTTAAAAGGACTTACTTAGTTCTATCATTGTGTATGTCGCCAAAAGTAGAACGAGCGTCTAGTTAGCATTCTAGTACTTTGTCTAAGAATTTCGTTTAAAATTTTGTTTGTATAAACACGGTTAGAACAAACTTCTAGCTAAATGTTTGCAACTCACGGCAAAGTTATTTGAACATATATGAAATAACAAGCTGACAGTTGACAAAAATTTCATTTCATTTATAAAAAAAGGCAAAATACAAAGTGTAAGGGGAATGAGCAAGGGGATAGGGGCTCTAGGCCTGATTTGGGCTGGGACTTTATCTTCATTTTCATTCGAGCTCTCGAGACTATAGTCCTGCTTGATTTTGGCGACCTGCTCTTTAAGGAACGCCAAATCGCATTAGGTCGCCCTTCTAGACCTCACCGATGACGTCTTTGGTTGTCTTATAATAAAGCTCAGCAGTGGTTCCCTTGTATTCCTCTGACCTCTTCTACTTGGCGACGGCTTCTTGATATCTGATCTGCTCATCAGGTGGACCTCTGCTCTCCAACTCCTTCGGAGCCTGTTCGTGCCTTGACCTCCTAGTTGCCAACAAGGTCTCCAACTCTTCATTCTTTTTGTTTACAGCCTCGAGCTCGACCCTCAAGTGTACGGCCTCATCGTTGGAAACGTCAAGGTCCTGTTTCTTCTCCCGAAGTCCAGCTTGACCTCATCCTTAACCTTTGTGGCCTTGCTGACCTCCTCAGTGAGCTTATTTTTATCTTCAAGGATCCTGCGCACGCGAGCCACATCGTGCTAATCCTAGACAGCTAAGCGAGTCCGCATGGCAGCATTTGTTTGGAGTATTTCTCTCACTTCTTCAACCAACCCCTGGCTATGTTGCCTATGGCATCAAACAAATTGCTAGGCATACCTTTGAGTACATCTCAAAAGGCTTTTTGGCTAAGGTAAAGCTGAGCAAAGCCATTTGTTTTTTCACTGGCACTTTCTCCAGCATCGGACGACTAGTTGCATGAATAGTGAGGTAGAGGTCTTCAGCGATCAAATCTAAGGGCTCCTTTCCCATTAGAAAGCTGCCCCTCCCTCGTTGAAATGGGAGCCGGACAGTTGGACGTAGAGTGAGGAGGCGTGGGGCTGCGGACAATTTATTGGTGATTTGCCGAAAGCTTAGAGATAATGATGTCCCCAATAGGCACTGGCCTTTTCCCAGCAGCCTTTCCATCTCAAAGCTTCCTCTTTTGCTCCATCTTCTTGAAAGCTTCAGCGACTTGATCAGCAGACCTCAACATTCTCTTTTCTGCTTGGCAAACCGCGCACTTTTAGCCCTTCTAGAGGTGTTTTTGCCTGAAAATGCACAAGTGTTATATCAAAATAAAAGATCAAAAGAGGTCATTCATGAGCTAACGAGTTTATCTTACAGTTGTCAGGGTCGTTGGAAATATCCTCAGTCCTGGGAACTGATAGCCCAGTGTTGATAAGAAAATCCTCGTCTGTAAGTCAGCAACATGTTGATCTTGCTCTTTCAACAAGATGACCTTTTCGATTAGTTCCTTGAATGTTGAAGACAGCAACTGACCTTGATCCAAATTTGACATAAAAGGAAGGAGAGTTGAAGATTAGCTCACCAACCTAAAGAAAACACAAATTTGAAAGCTACTTACTGAGCATCCTATAGCTCGTGTGTATTCTGGTATCCTCATCTCTAAGGATTAGTGGGGTCTTCCATTCGGTCATTCACCTCCTACCCATAACTAGCTCTCCTTCTGTCCGGTGATTGATTTTGGAGCCCTTTTACCAGATTTCCCCAAAGTTCCTAACCTTTAGCTTTAGGGCGGGTAACCAGGTATCTCCACCCTTTGCCCTTAGAGGAGGACTTCAGCAAATAATAGGAGTTGACGTCCTCAGGGCTAAGGTACCCAAACCATTTGTGCTGCCAAAGGGTGAAGACCCCAATTAAGGTCCTCCTCCAATTGGGAAAAATCTGAGAGAGGGCAACACCCAAGTATTTCAGCAGTTTAGTCACAGGTCGCGGGAGTGGCATCTGGAACCTAGACTCGAACATTTTTATATTCGTTGCGAAGCATCACCGATCAGGGTAGTGAGTCCGTTCCCCTCATAAGGAATCCACAAAGCCACGTGATCTAGCACGCGATTCTTTTATCGTAACACGTGTAGATCAGCCTCTTTAATCCTCGAAGGGATATGTTTGCAGACCCAAAGTAGCTCATTCTCTCGCACTACCACTGCTGGAGGTCGCCAACTAGAACTTACTAGGGCTGACTTCACAGTCTGACCAGCTCACTCTCCTGAGCCTCCTTCCTCCCCTTCCTTGGTATCTTCACTCATCCATTCAAATTGGACGTCCTCACCCCTCGAATCTGTTCTATCCTCTTCACTGGACCACTCAACATTTAACTGAATCTCCTCCTCTTTCCCACTTCCAGACCGAGAGTCCTCTCTGTTTTCATCTCCCACAATCACAAGATTTTCAATGCAAATGAAATCCTTTAAACCCTCAAAAAATCCAAAATCCTATTAACCAAGACCCCAAAATTTCCCAAAAAATAAGGGTGACAGTTACCTCAAGAAGAAATTTCACAAGATTACAGGAGTTTGCTAGAGATCACGAGTTTCTGGAAGAGATTATTGAGCTTTTTCAGAAGAGTTTTATGGGTAGCTTGAGCACAATGAATGAAAGTAAAAAGGAAAAGAGGGCAAGTTGAATGGTACAAATAGTGGAGGAAAAGAGAGAAAAAGGAGGAGGCATGCCATCTTGGTAAACGAAAAAGCACCAATCAAAATAAAATGATTAATGCCTGCAGTTCCCAAAACATGCCATACCATTAGGCGCCTGCCACATGGCAAGGATGATCATATTAAGAGTTTCAAAATTTAAAGAGTCTTATTTTGGATGGCAAATGCCTGGGGAGAACTGTTAGGAGACTTTCAAGGCCACTAACCCTGAAGCCCACGAATAATGACCTTAAGGGGGCATTTTGTGGTCATCAAGTCAGGTCAACGGAATTTTATAGTAGGCCCTACGTGCCCTGTTGTGCTCAATGACCTAAAGACCTGCGAGAATTCAGTGACCTAATGACCTAACAATCAACAGTCAATCCCAGACCTATATCATCCAGGTCACAACGTCGTTTCTTGTTAAAACCAGATATCGCCAGCTGGAAAGCAACTTGCAGACCCACTTGCAAACCTTATCACTTACAGCTAATACAACTAATGGGACTCCTGCATTTATTGTAAAGGAGGTGGTTGTCTTTCCCATATAATATTTAAATAGCAATTAGTCAAAAGGTTGGAACATGACTGTAGTTGATTAGACTTATGCACTCCTGTAATTGGCCAGCATTAAATGCTTGTAATCATTACAACCATGCAAATTAATACTATAAATATCGGGAAAACGCCTGAGACATGGTTCCTCTCTCTCACTTTCACAAATTTGGGTCTCTCTCGTATGTACTCTCTTTGGACTCCCCCTCATAAATTTACAAATTCTCTTATCTCCAGCATTTATTATTTGAGCAAATTCAAATAAAAATTTTTCCGCGTAAACAAATTTCGTTAGTTGAGTCAAGGTCAGAATTTGACGTCAATAGAAGATAAATTGTAAAACACTTACATGAACTTGCAAGAAAATGAAAAAAAAAAAATTCACGATCAATTTTCACTTAATAGATGGTTATACATTGTTTTTGGTAATTAGTAAGGCTATGAGATAAGTATTGTAATTTTTTAAGAATAATTTTATGAATTTTATGATATTTTGATCGTCTTATTAACACCTAAATTCTAATTATTTTATTAATTTTGAAAATTTTATGTGATTTGGATTTGTCTAATTCATAGTTGCATATTAATCTTGATTTATATATATATATATTACATGAGTAAGGTGGTGGGTATATTTTTTCCCTCCTTTTATCTGGCTTCTTAAGATATATGCTAATGGCATTCCTGACTTCACCTTCTATATATACTATTTATTTTATTTAATTTTTTTGCTACATAATTTTGGGATTATTGGCTCTATAAGGAATAATTAACTTATCCGCAATTTTTACCATCAATTCGATTTCAATTTTGACAAGTTGATTGAGGTTAGTGTTTTTCTAATTGGGCATCGTGATTTCGGAGCTGTAACATTTAATGCAAAACCTTACTCTATATACACACACACACACACACACACACACATTAAAGGTGTAAGGTGGTGAGTATATTTTTTCCCTCTTTTTCTCTGGCTTCTTAAGATATTTGGTGATGTATTTCTGACGTCACCTTCTATAAATACCATTTATTTGTTTTTTCTACATAATTTTGGGGTTATTAGCTCTGTAAGGAATACTTACATTATCCGCAATTTTTACCATTAATTCAATTTCAATTTTGACAATTTGATTGGGGTTAGTGTTTTTCTAATTGGGCATCGTGATTTTGATGCTGTCATTTAATGCAAAACCTCTCTCTCTCTCTCTATCTATATATATATATATATTAAAGGTGTAAGGTGGTGGGTATATTTTTTCAGTTTTTTTGTCTAGCTTATTAAGATATTGATGTTGTTTCTGACGACATCTTCTATATATACCATTTATTTTTGTTTTTTATTTTTTATTTTTTGCTTCATAGTTTTGGGATAATTAGCTCTATAAGAAATACTTTACCTTATCCGCAATTTTTACTATCAATTCAATTTCAATTTTGACAATTGGATTAAGGTTAGTGTTTTTCTAATTGGGCATCGTGAATTTGGTGCTGTCACTTAATGAAAAACCTTACTCTACTTAGTTAAACAATGTTTTGTAATGGATAATTTCTCTTGGACTAGATTTTTTCTCTCTCTCTCTCTTTTTTTTTTTTTTTGGTTGGGACACACTTGGAATTAATTTTGAAGTTTCGAAAGTATTTGTTTTGTTTCAAAAAAAGCACACAGTAATCTTTATTATTTGAATTATTGTTTTTTGAATTACCATTTCATTAATTACACAAAAAGAGAAGTAGAAACCATCATACACTTATATATAAATATATCTTAAGTAAAAGACATGCATAGCATGTATCTAAACGAATAAATTTTTAAAAATCTATATCAGTTAACTTTACTTGTAAATTTCAAATTTTAATGACTTTTGAAGAAATTTTTATATGGTTATTATAGTGCAATAATCAAATTGATTTTTTTTTAAAAAAATTATAGTACTCTAATTTACCGATTGTATAATTGAATTGGAATTTTTTGATAATTTCCTATGGAACAAAAATTCCAATTTGTCGTTTTAAGTGGCCTTGTTGTATTTGGGGTTGGCTTATTTATTCGAGGGATCTCTAGCTTGCCGATTGTATAATTAAATTGGAATTTTCTGATAATTTCCTATGGAGCAAAAATTCCAATTTGTCGTTTTAAGTGTCCTTGCTGTATTTGGGGTTGGCTTATTTATTCGACAAATGGATCGCAGGTTGCTACAGTTGCACTGTAATAGTTTTTTTCAACGATTTCTATTAAACATTTTACTTTTATTAAATCACCTAAATTAATTTTTATTTATGTAGAATTAATTGGTTCAAAAAGTGTTACCGGTAAATAAATCCAAATATGGCAGAATGATTATAAAAACTTATGTCTCATAATGTTAATATATGACTTAAGTGGCTATATTAATAATTTATTAAATTTTTGTATAAACTTGACTGATATTTATTATTACTTTTAGACTCTCCGTGCAACACACGGGTGCAGATTTTAGTAGCAATAATAATAATACTTTGTCGGCTCAAATAAATTGGGAAAGATTATATGGATATATTTTTCTATAATTCAATAAAACTGTGCCTCACATACAATGTCACTTATTCACATCTCTTTAAAATTTTTGTACACAGATTGTCATAAACTAGAATGACTTTTTTTATTGTTATGCTTAAGAGAGAAAAATAAATACGATAAGATAAAGATTAGCTATAAACTCGAATTTATTATTATTATTATTATTATTATTATTATTATTATTATGTGTTTCGGCGAGAAAAATGAATACAGAAAGATAAAAATTGTCAAAAATTGGAATAACTACTACTTATTATTATTATTATTATTATTATTATTATTATTATTATTATTATAGGCGGGAGAAATAAATATGGAAAGATAAAGACTGATACTTTTTTTTTTAATTAATGTGCTTGTGTGGGAAAAATAAACACGGAAAGATAAAGAATGCCATAAATTAGAATATATATTTTTTTCATTTTACTGTGCTTGAATGGGAAAAATAAATACAAAAGATAATGATTGCATTGTGTATATGATTCAGTCGAGTTGGGATGGATTCAGGTTGCATTTACTAACACAATGTTGGGGTCCAATTTAAATAGTGAGGCAAAAACTGCAAATAGATGCAGAGATTGGGGGCATTCGTTGAAATTTACACTAAAATATACTAACAATTGTAAATAGTTGACCAGTACGTATCCAGATAGTTGAAACTCTCATTGATATGTGACTTTGAAAAAAATTATATCACTTTATAGAATTTCATTTAGAGTTAACATTTTTCATTCCAGGTCGTAATTTTTTTTTCGGTAAGTTTAACTATTATAAATAAATTTTTTTTCACAAATAATAAGTTTTTTCTCAAACTTCAATTTTTTAATTTTTTTAATACTTTTTGCATTCTACTAGGAAATCGAATTACAAATGAATAAGTTCTTGTATTATTGTTATTATTACTATTATTACTATTTAGTTGAGTTATTTAAGTACCGAATTTTACAATTTATTATTAAATAAAAAATTTTGAATTGATTTTTTTGCACATCCCACGAATGTTGTATTAATATTGTCATAAATTGTTTTTAGATTATAGAAATTTCATAGTTTACTTTTAATTTTACTATATTGACCTGTAACATGAGTGTTGTCCAACTGTAATGATTAATAGTTAACTGTAATTTATTTACATCTTATTTGTAATTTTTTTCTTTACTATCTTTACGTGGCTTTTCCATGTACTTTATGTTGTGATCATTAGGTGTGTAAAGGATGCAAAACCACATATTTTATGTATATGGTTTTAAGGTGTCTCACAAAAATTGTCTTCTTATGGTTTGTTTAGTAATTGTTATAGGAAGATTTATGTAAAAGGAGATTTAGATTTAGAGGAAATTAAAGATTGTACACCTTTTTTTTTATATCAATTATGTATCTCTCACATAAAAAATTGATATTTTACCCTATTAGACTGCAGTTATGCCCTTCCATTTTTTTCTTTTTTTTTTTCATTTTTTATAATAATTAAAATATTATGTTAAATTTGATTATTAGTTTATATTTATTTATTACCCTACATTTGATCTATATATATACAAACATATAAAACCCTAGTTGCATCCCGAACCAACCACCACCGCTGCTGCAGCCCACCGACGACACAACCACTGCCGTCATTGCCGCCCACCAATGACACAACCATCGTTGCCACTGCAGCCACCCTACCACCGCAACCTACCGCGCGCCCCATGCCCGCCCCGCGTACCACAACCTCGCTGCTGCTACATCGAGCCTCACTAGGTGCTGCTGCCGTGACTGCTGCGAACAGCAACAGCGGCAACTGCTGCTGTTCGCAGCAGTCAGTAGTCGCCTGATGCTATTCATAGTCAAACAGCGGCGCTGCTGTTTGATGTTGCCACTGAACGTTTTCCGACGGCTGAATCTATGTCTTCCTTAATTCTTTTTTTCTTTTTTTGAATTTTCATAATTGGCGGCTGAAACCCTAGATCTATTTCTTTTTTTTTTCATTTTGTTACCATCTAATTGGCGTTATTACCATCTTCTGGTTGTTCTTTTTTTTTTTTTGGTTTATTTTCTTATGTCATTAATCAGATTGTTACCATCTTCCAATTGATTTTTTCCCTATGTTACCATTATTGTTTTGTTATTTCATTATATTTTATCATTTTGTTACCATTTATTGGGTTTGTTACCATCCCATTGTTATGTATTTTTTTAAAACAGTGGTCTCGGCTACACGAAACACACATTTTTTTATTGACAAATTTACTAAACACACCTATTTTCCCGGACGATAATATTTGTTTTATGAATGATAATATTGTTACTGCGTTTGTGGTGTGGAGGTGTTGGCACTTGACGGAGGTCCCGAGGTGAAAGTGTTGTTGGCTACCATAAACATACTATTTTTTTATTGGAAAAGATTATATTTAAGTAATTATTATTATAATTATAATAATTTATAAAAAAATAATAATTAATAAAGAATTGAATTTTAATTAAAAATGGTTTAAGACAGTTTTGAAATAAAAAATGGTATTTTTGTAATTACTTTCAATCTAGAGGTATTTTTTAAATACTATTACAAATAGTGGTTTTTATGTAAAGAACCCTTAGATTTATAGGACAATGTGTAGTGGGAATGTACAGAATAATTATTGTGAAAATTGAATTTTTTAAAAATTTTTTGGGGAGAATATATAGTTAATATTGATTTAATAAAATTTTGTTTTTTATAAAACTCAAAAAAAAAAAAAAATCTTTTACTATTTTTATTATTTAAGGTCAATACGTAATTAGAGTTGACCATCCTATGTCTAGTTGGTGTACTTGGATATATATATATATATATATATATATTTTTGAAAGGCTCTTTACTTGGATATTAATGTTGATGAAAATATAAAGTTTAAGAATGATCAATATACTCTTTAATTTACTACTCCTTTCGTCCCAAAAAGATATTCCTCCTTTCTTTTCTTATCCGTCCCAAATTATATTCCCTTTTTTAAGTTTTTTTTTAGTTTTCTAATATACCCTCATTTATAGTGTATAATAATCACAACAAAGAACAACTCAAGTGAAATATTAAATAAGTCAAAGGGTATATTAGGAAATATGTATTAAATTACACATTTCCAATAACATTAAATGATATTTTCTTAATCTGTATGAAAAACCAAAGAGGAATATCTTTGTGGGACGGAGGGAGTATTTATTTATAATTCATTTTAAAAATTTTATTTTATTAATGACAATGCACATTAAATATGAGTATACAAACGGACTAAAACGGAATACAAGTCATCTTATTAAAACGAAGAGGATATATCTTTAACTTCTCGTAGGTTAATATATTTTTCTTTTTCTCTCTCTCTCTTTTTTTTTTTTTTAAATATTATGTTTCCCGTGCATCAGTAGTATATATCATTAAAGACAATGTGAAATGAAATGCCCTAGATCACCTCTGCGCATTTATATTTGAAGAGACAACTTACTCAAAACAAAAATTTCTAATAACATTTCAATCATTCCACGTTCTAGGCAATTTACACGGCACATTTTTGACTTTTTTCTTTTGCAATCTTCCAAAATTATAACTTATAAAAACTAAACATGACAATCTACTCAGAGTACAAATCGAGCCTTCAAAATCGCTTCCTTTAACAAATATAGTGCCTTGGAAATGTTGCTAGCATATATCAACTGAATTCTGGGATTTGTATATGATCAATTCCATATTCATGTACATGAGCAAATACATAATAATAACAATACATTAAAACTTGAGGAAATTAGAGAATTTACCCCTTTTTATATAGGATCTTTGAATTTACCTATTTATAGATAGGTCTTTAATTTAGCTAATCTGTTGCATTTTTTTCTCCCAAGACTTTTATTGCAAAAGACACTATGAAAAACTTTTGGAAACAAATAAATGACTTAATGACAATACTCTCATTCTTGAACTAAAAAGAACGAGGAGTGGCGACAATGAGTGTTGAATTCTTTTTATGGATAGTGTTTCCAGGGGCTTCGGTCATGTCCATGTCTACTCCCTTTGGCAATGCAAAGTCAAAGTTAAGCATCAATTTCGCTAATACAAGCTCGTTAAGAGCCATGGCAAATGGAGAACCAGGGCAACCTCTTCGTCCAGCACCAAACGGAGTGTACTCGAAATTAAACCCTTTAAAGTCCACATCCGGGTTCTCAAGGAACCTCTCTGGAATAAACTCTTCGGGATTTCTCCATTGCTTTGGGTCTCTTGAGATTGCCCCAACATTGACGAAAACTCGTGTTTTAGCCGCAATGTGGTACCCCATTACTTTACTATCTTGGGTCGATTCTCTTGGAATTAGCAGTGGAATTGGAGGGTGTAGTCTTATTCCCTCTCTAATAACTGCTTTTAAATAAGGCATTTTCTCTAAATCTTCCTCTAATACCTTTAATTTGCTTCCAACTACTTGTCGCACTTCATTCTGCAGTTTCTGCATGACTTCTTGATTTCGTAGAACCTCGGCAAGTGTCCAGTCTAGAATAGTAGATGTTGTATCGGTCCCAGCAAAAAATACATCCTATTGTAAAAAAGAAACGATTAGTACATTGATTAAAGTTATAATGATAAACTTAAGCTATTACACAAAAGGACGCAAGTTTTAAATTAACACATATATTGTGAACATAATGAGAAAGAGATGAATAGATTCTCACAAGGATGACACCCTTGATTGCCTCATCATCAAGGGAAGAGCCGGACTTCTTGTCTCTTTGAATTTTGAGCATTATATCTACAAAATCTGCTTTACTAGTGTTGTTATCGTCACTAGTCATTCCTTGCTTCTTATTTCTATGCTCTTCAACCACACCCGATAGAAATTCATCAAGCTTTTTAGCCACTTTATCAATTCCAGCATCCAAACCATTAACTTTGTTCAACCACTTAAGCCATGAAATGAATTCCCCAACATTGAAAGTTCCTGCTGACTTTGCAAGTTCCTTCATCATTAACTCAAATTTGTTTCTTCCGTCTGCTTCACCACCATCACTGTATTTCCTCCCAAAAGCCACTCTACATATAGTATCATTGGTAACCGACACCAACAAATAGCTCAAGTTTGTCACGGATGAGGGAGAAGAAGAGGACCGTCTAATTTTCTCAATCAAAAGATCTGTCTCTTCTTCTCTGATAGAGTGAAAAGATTGAACCATCTTATTACTCAGAAGATGAAGCAAACATATATTTTTCACTTGCCTCCAGTAATCACCGTAAGGTGCAAAAGCTACGTCCTTGGAGCCATAGGCAATTTTTTCAAGAAAGTTCACTTTCGGCCTGTTTGCGAAAATCAAGTCCTGAGTTTTTAAAATCTCGCGAGCTGCCTCAGCGGAGGATACGATGACTACTGGCACTTGTCCAAAATGAAGCATCATTAACGGACCGTACTGTTTGGAAAGCTCTCGAAGAGAGATATGGGGGAATAATCCAAGTTGGTGAAGATTACCAATCACAGGAAGTTTTGGGGGAGATGGTGGAAGCCTTTCTCGTGCTGTTGAAGCGTGGTTAAAGAACCATTTGAAGAGAAAAGCGATAAACAAAATGGAGGAAGCAAGAGGAATTAGAAAATCTAAAAAAGAAGTCATTATTTTCTTTACTGATATTTTTCAAGCAAAGGAAACTTGCATTGCATGATAATTTTCTCGTGTTTATGTTCTATTTATAGTGTTATAAAAACTCAACGGTATTAATAGCGACTCCAGGGGCTTCGCAAATTTTGGAGAAAGCCGTCAAGCACCAATGCACGCCATTTTGGACATTGAGAAAAATTCCTTTGGAAAAAAAAACAGAGAGATAGACATTTTCTCCAATGCACACAATTTTTATTTTCGTTCATTATTCACATTTTTTAAACCATTTTTCTCTCATTTCTTGCACTTTTACATCATTTTTGCATCACTTTTTTATAATCATTTCTACAACAATATCTACATCTAGACATTCACATTTTTCACTACTATTTTATCACTATTTTTTAAGTTCTTTCTATCTCTCCCCTCTTTTTTACTTTTCTCACTCTTTTTTCTATATACTCTTTTTCATTCATTTTCAAACTAAAATAATTTCATTTATTTTTAATTGGATGAAAATGATTGACAATGTTAAAAAAAAAAAATTCAGAAATTTTGTTGAGATACTTCTCGGCATGTTTTTAGTCAAATCGTTTAATTCAAAACTGGCGGTTTTCCAACATTGATGCGTTGATTCTGATTGTATTATTATACTCATGGTGACAACTGACAAGGTTTTTCAACATTGACGCTTTGACTTCTGCATTTCTGATTATATTATACTCATGGTGACAACAATACTGTGACCCACTCTTTGAATAGTGTTTTAAAAGGAATATTTATACCTGACGGCGCTTACCGAAACGGAAATTAAAGTCATCTGGACATAAAAGATCACTAAAAAATGAATGGCATAATAATACATTGTGGAAAAATTGAGAGGGATTGTGTATAAGGTGATGAGTTGATAAAAAAATTATCGAATATCCATTTTGAATAAGTTAATATTTCAACTTATTTGAAATGTTAAAGAAAAAATTTAGAGGAAGCGATTTTTCCCCCTCCTTTTCACTTATTTGCATAAAAATAGATGATAATGATCAAAAACTTAGAGGAAGTTTTGTCAAAAAAAAAAATTAACTATATAACGTATATCGAAACACACTACATGAAAGAACCCACATGTAGGTTTATGAACAATATTGTGATATTTGTATCATAGAAATGAAAATATTCAATCACCTCTCAGAGGTTTTGTTACAAAACCTCCTACTTCATGTGATATGTATTGATGTACGTTACGTGTATTTTAAATCTATGTGGCGTGCATCAAATATATACCACATAGGATATAAAGTTTTATAACAGAACTTCCAGAAGGTACTTGATCATTACCGAATAAAAAATATAAGTTTTTCAAAATGGATAAATGTCAAATCCTTTTTCAAAATTGGTTTTTGAACCTTGAAATTAGTCAACGGCTCGCCAATATGGATACAGTGATGGATTTTATTACTTTCTCGTCAATCTGCAGCATTCACATGGGCTTTGGGTTACCTTTGCAGCCATACTTTGAAGGTGTTTGGCAACTCATTTTATAAATCATTTTGTCTATAAACTGTCACATGGCAATATCATTTTTTTCAAAAAGTCAAAAAATTAAAAGTCAAGTCGCAATTGTTTACTGTTTACAAAAAACAACCAAAAAATTGATGTCAACTAGTAATTTATAAACCAATTTATAAATAAAGAGCAATTCTAGAGAGACATGTAGAAGTGACAGTAATAAGTGACATTCTTATGTGGCACACATTCATTGGGTGATGATTATATGACTATTTTTCATCATCCAATACAAGTGTGCTACATAATAATGTCACATAGTAATATCTATTTTTCATGTCTCTCTAGAATTTTTGATAAATAAATAATGCTATTTATC
Source organism: Nyctanthes arbor-tristis (assembly GCA_963692815.1). Lineage (NCBI taxonomy): Eukaryota > Viridiplantae > Streptophyta > Magnoliopsida > Lamiales > Oleaceae > Nyctanthes > Nyctanthes arbor-tristis. The sequence goes on along the minus strand of CAVNYN010207159.1, from coordinate 56,370 downwards.
TAGACAGGAGAATTACTAAACTAATTTATAAATAAATAATGCTATTTATCTGGACCGGAGACCTTTATTAGCAATTAAATAAATGAGGACATTATGTATTTATGTATATCAACACATTTTCTAATGTAGTGATGCCAACTAGACTGGAGATCGATCTCAGTCTAGATAAATAGTATAACTCTTTATAAATCATCTATTTGCCAAACACACTAGTCTAACATAACTAATTCAACGGTTTTAAACCCGCGTGTGGTCGTTAGGTCGCCAGGTCAAACAGGTTAACAGAGTTTGAAGGTAGGCCCTACGTGCCCCGCTGTGCTCAAGCGACTTAAAGACCTAGAAGGACTCGACGACCTAGCGACCTGGCGTTCACTAGCCAACTCCAGGCCCTCACCATTCAGTTCGCTAGGTCGCTAAGTTTGTGAAGCTGTTTCCAGCCTTTTCCGGAAAGGCACCAGTTGGACAGCAACCTTCAAACCCACGTGCAAGCCTTACCACTTACGACTGATGGGACTTCTGCATTTATTATAAAGGCGATGGTCATTTCTCCATGCAGAATTTAGGCAGTAATTAGTCAAAAAGCTGAAAGCTTGATCTCAGTTGATTTGACTCACACGCCACTCCTATTGGCCAGCATAAAACGCTTGCAATCATTGTACTCATGTAAATTCTTACTTTAAATAGAAGGAAGAAAGGCCAAAAACAGATCTCTTTTTCTGAATCCCACAACTTTTCTCTTCCTAACATTTATTTAGACCGTTAACGCGTTCGAGCAAATTTAAATACAAGTTTCCCGCGAAAACAAATTTTGTTTGTTGAGTCGAAGTCGAAATTTGACATCAACAAATTTGCATCGTATGTGGGAATTTATACGAAAAGCTTTGCTAAGAAACCAATCTCCGGTGAGAAATCAAAAACATAAACTGTGCGACGACAAGTGGAAGCTCAAGCTCAAGAAATCAGGTGACTGCAGCAGCAAAATCCACCAGTTCCCCGCGAAACAAGGCGGAATCCTCCCAAGATGACTCTTCCTAAAGGGCCGAAAACGTTGAAAGATGCCCAACAAGTGTAATCCCTCAGAGGGAACATGTGAGAAGGAGACTGAGTTTCACTCTGACTCAAGGCTCCAGTCAACCAACTCCCAACGTACAAGTTGCACCAACCCCTACTAGAAATGCAGAAGGAAGCATTATATTCATAAGGCTAGGGCCTCAACTCCAGCCAGGTTCTAGAAGGCCGAGGTCACTAGAGCCTCTACGACCAAGAGAAAATAGACAAAAGAGATAAGCTGAACACCCGTTTCTCACTATAGCTTTACATTAAGCTCATTGCTGAGAACCCCTCGAGGTCAACCATCAGCCCCACAACAAGCCCACAAGCTGGAGGAGCCAAGGAAATGACTTAATGACCTTGAGCAGAAGTAGTCCATATGGAAGGGAGCAGGCGATTTTTGGGGCAAGCCTTCTCTCTTTATTCCCTCAATTCAAGATGTCGTTATTCCCAAAAATGAAGCTCTCACAAATTAGAACCTACAATGTGGAGACAGATCCTAGTGCTCACCTCCATAGATACGTGTCCTGGATGGAGCTCCAAAATGTGACAGGATGTGTAATGTGCAAATCTTTTGCACTTACTTTGGAAGAAAATGTGTAGACCTGGTATGGGAATATAGCTCCAGAATCTGTGCACGGTTGAGAACAGCTCTCATCAGAGTTTGCAACACAATTTATGGGCGACCCCCAAGGAGATGTTGGGAACAATCAAGCACGGAAAATCTGAGCGCTCAAAGGCTATCTAGACCGCTTCAATAGACTTGGCATGACAATGGAGAAAGTGGTAGATAAGTCGCTCCTGATAGCAATCAAATCAGGTCTCTACAAGGACACTCGCTTTTGGTGGGCAATGCATGGGGACTGCCAAGCACCTATAAGGAGCTCCTAAGGAGGGCTGAAAAATACATAAGCGTAGAGAAGACCATTGAAGGAGATCCACGACTTGAAAAATCTACTAAAGATGAGAAAAAGGATCAAAAAACCAAAAATGATCAGTAGAGAAATGAGAGAGCATCCGCTTCCTCAAAACCTTTCACCAGGCTCAACACCTCTGCCGAGCACATCTTCAACCTCTTAAAAATGATCTGATTCTGCCTAAGGTAAAGCCCATAAAGAAGGACATGAAAAATGTAGCTCAGTCGAAGTACTGTAAGTATCATAGCGTGGTAGGCCACGACACAGATAAATGTAGACACTTGAAGCAAGAGATAGAGAAACTAATTGAATGGGAATACCTAGTGAATACATAGAAAATCGCCAAGGGCAGGACAGACAAGTTCATCCCCAAGAAGACCTCAACGCCCAAGCACTACATAACTGACCTCCAGCCGAGAGCTGCATACTCATCAGCGGAAATCACGACATGGAAGGTTCTAAGAGACGAGGGGTCTCGTGCGAGAAGCCCAGAATTGCTATCACTTGATCACAGCCCGAGCTCCTACTAATCAAACAAGCTCTTTCTCTTTTTACTACGAAGATGCCCACAATGTGATGTACTCCTATGCAGATACCCATGTAATAACCATGCCAGTTTCAGGAATCAAAATCTACAAAATCTTGGTGGGCAACGGCAGCTCTGTGAACATAATCTATTGGAAGACCTTCTAGCAGATGAACATAGACCCAAAGAATCTGAGGCCATACGGGACCAGGTTTCAAGGTTTCACTGGGGATTTTGTGGAGGCTAATGGTTAGATCACACTCCTCGTCGAGCTAAGAGATGAACCCTGCGGAAGAAGGATCATGGCCGATTTTGTCATTATTGATGTACCTCAAACCACAACGCTATCTTAAGGCAGCCAATTCTTTAGAGCTAAGAGCATCAACCTCTATTTTCCATTATATTATAAAGTTCCCTACCAGTAATAGAACAGTTGTCATCCGAAGTGATCAACAAGCTATGCGAAAGTGTAATTTGGATTATGCAGTAGAGGCAGCACTGTCTTCAGAAGTCCATACTCTCGATCCCATAGCTAGGAAGTCAAAGGCACAAGCTCGCCCTGGTAACGAGCTCCAGAACATCAAATTAGATGATTTGAGGCTTGAAATCGAGCATAAAATTGGAGTAGAATTAAAGGAGCCATTGAAGACTCAGCTCGTCTAGTTCTTGAAGCAAATTTTGGACGTCTTTATATGGGTTCATGAGGACATTGAGGGAATTGACCCCAAGTACACTTGCGATAAGTTCAAAATTGATCCTAAAACTAAGCCCGTTAAGTAGAAGATACGGCCTCTTAATAATGAGAGGTACGAAGCTTTGGCCAAGGAAGTGGATAAATTACTTGGCAACAAATTCATAAGGGAATCTCTATATCCCCAATGGGTGGCAAACCTTGTGCTAGTCAAGAAGAGAAATGGGAATTGGAGAATCTGTATTGATTTTACGGATCTGAACAAGTCTTGTCCGGAAGACAGTTTTACTTTGCTAAGAATTGATCAGATGGTTGACGCGACTGTCAGTCATGAGCTTCTCAGTTTCATGGATGCCTACTCCAGCTACCACCAGATACCTATGTACCTCAATGATGAAGAGCACACATCTTTTATAACTGATAAGGGACTATATTGCTACAAGATGATGCCCTTTGGACAGAAGAACACTAGAGCAACTTACTAACGATTGGTAAATTCCATGTTTAAGGATCAGGTCGGGAAAACCATAGAAGTCTATGTTGACAACATACTCATCAAGAGCTTACAAATTGGGCAACATATCAAGGATCTCGCAAGGATGTTCTAAATCTTCAAGAGCTATAAAATGAAGCTGAATCCCAAGAAATGTTCTTTCAGAGTGGCTTTTAGGAAATTCCTTAGATACATGTCAATCAAAGAGGAATCGAGGCAAACCCAGAGAAATTCAAAGTAATCTTGGACACAGAGTCTTCAAGATCAATGAAAGAAGTCGAACGTTTATCCGGGTTAGTTATCGCCTTAAATTGCTTTGTCTCACGGTCAATGGATAAGTGTAAGCCCTTCTTCGATGCCATAAAAAAATCTAAGAAATTCGAGTGGACAGAGAAGTGCCAGGCCCCATTTGACGAGCTAAAAGTTTCTTCTCTCCTATTGCAATCCAAACGACTGCATGGTGAGACACTTTTCCTTATACTTAGTTGTTTCAGAATCATCTATCAGCACGGATTTAGTCAAAACAGATGGAGTAGATCAGCTCTCTATCTATTACACAAGCCATGCCCTACACGATGCGGAACTAAGGTAACCTCCTATGGAAAAACTTGCATATGCCCTCGTGACCGCCTCGAAAAAACTCCGTCTTTATTTCATGGAACATACTGTTGATGTCTTGACTGAATCATTTGGTCAAATGGTCAATGAAACTCAGCCAGCACGATCTTAATTACAAGCCAAGGACGGCCATCAAAGGGCACACTCTGGCCGATTTCATAGCTGAGCTTACGCCCTCAAAGTTTAGCACCATCGATCTCGAGCCATTGACCTGAGAGTTGTATGTTGATGGATCCTCAACTAGTCATGCTTCCAGAGCTGGAATTGTCTTAGTAAGCCTTTTTGGGCACTATCATTGCCAAGCAATCAGATTCAATTTCGACATAACTAACAACGAGGCCGAATATGAAGTACTCTTGGCAGGAATCAGCATGACAAAATCTATTGGAATAAACAAATTGATTGTCAAAAGCGACTCCTAGCTTATCGTAAACCAAACAAATGGAGCCTACGAGGTGTAAGGGGAAAGACTCTCCCAATGCCAAGATAAACTGATAGAGGAGTTGAAAGGATTGGCTCACTTTGACATTATATGAATTCCGCGAACTGGGAATAGTCATACTGATACTTTACCTAAACTCGCAACAAGAAAGGGAGCATGAGAGCTCAGTAGCATTCTAATTGGAGAGCTCGCGACCTCATCAATCAACAGAATAGGAGTAGCGACAATAGAGATCGACCAAATGAGCAACAAGATAGACCCCATTATCCAGTTCATAAAGAAAGGAATAGTCCCCAAGTGTGGAGGCCAAAAAACTCAGGCACCAAGCCGCCAGATTCTCACTGATTGATGGAAAGTTATATAAGAAAACTTTTTCTGGACCACTATTAAGATGTCTTTCTCCAGTTGAAGCACAAGCTGTGTTAGAAGAAGTACACTCCAAAGTCTATGGCAACAACTCAAGTGGGCAATCTCTTGTGCACAAGATCTTGAGGCAATGGTACTTTTGGCTAAGAGTCAAGAAGGATGCTATTGACTTCGCCAAAACTTACGACAAGTGCCAAAGATTTGTTCCTCTTATCAAAAGCCTACCGTGAGAGCTGACCCTAGTGATAGGACCGTGGCCCTTCACCAAATGGGGCGTAGACCTCATTGGCCCATTCCCAAAAGGAAAAGGTGGAACTTAGTTCGCTGTTATAGCTGTCAACTACTTCACAAAATGGGTGGAAGCTAAAACTCTAGCCACCATTATAGAGCAGAAAACGACGAGCTTCATTTGGAAGTCGATTATCTGCATATTTGGAGTGCTAAATGCTATAGTCACAGATAACAACAAGCAATTTGACAACTCCAGGCTCTGGACATTTTGCGATGAATTGAGAATAAAGAACTTCTATTCTACTCCCTATCATCTGCAAGCCAACGGACAAGTTGAAGTCGTCAACAAGGTGAACAAGCAAACCTCGAAAAGGCAGTTGGAAACTCTGAAAGGAAATTGGGCTAAAGAGTTGGCTGCAGTTCTATGGTCCTACCGAATGACCTGCCGAACTACAACAGATGAGACTCCCTTTTTCCCTCACATATAGAGTTGAAGCTATGATCCTAATAGAATTGGAAGTCCCTACTTCTAGGGTAGTGTATTTCAGTGAAACAATCAAAATAGAGCTCCTTACCAGCGAGCTTGACTTTCTCGCTAAAAAAAAAAATTGGCCGAAATTAGAAATGCAGCATACAAGCAAAAATGTGCTAAGTTCTACAACACTAAGGTCAGAGTACGGAGGTTCAAAGTAGGAGACCTAATCCTTGGCAAGATTTTTCTCTCGACCAAAAAACCAACCTTAAGGACGTTGGGACCAGCCAAGGAAGGCGCATATAGAGTTAGACGAACTCTATCAATTAGAGCATACGAGCTTGAAGATATGTAAGGAATTGAATTAATACACCCATAGAATGCAGAGCACTTAAAGACATATTATCAGTAGCCGGGTATCAATATCTTTGTATCATAATTGTCATGTCATTGCTGGTGAGATTAACAAGCCCATACAAGCTCAAAAATTTTCAGACCATGATTTTGTGACCTGACAATTGGGCAATATTTCAAGTAATGAATATTTACTTTGTCACATTTCCGTACGAAACAAATCAAATAGTAATGTGTTACGTGACTAAGGCTAGAACAAAATTTTAGCTAGCGACCTTACACTCGCCTGAATAGATTTGTTCAATTATTATGGAAGTAAGACTTGAACAAGCTTCTAGTCGATGACCTCACACTTGGATAAATTCTTACTTAATTATGTCATTGTGTACGCGACCAAAACTAGAACGAGCTTCTTGTTAGTGCCTTAACACTTTGTCTAAGAATTTTTCTTAAGGTTTTATTTATATAAGCACAGGTAGAATGAGCTTCTAGCCAGCATTCACAACTAATGGCAAAGTTATTTAAACACATACAAAATACTGACAGCTGGAAAAATTTCATTTCATTCATAAAGGTACAAAATACATGAGGAATAAGTGGGGGATGGGAGGCTCTAAGCCTGATCTTCTTAAGTTGGAGCTGGGACCTCAACGTCTTTTCCCCAGCTAGAGCTGCAATCTTGATCTCGTCCTCATCCTCATCTGAGCTCTCAATGCTGTTGTCCTGTATGATTTTGGCGACCTTCTCTTTAAGGAAAGCCAGGTCATACTCTGGGCACACCTTCTTGACCTCGCTGATAATATCCTCCACGATCTCGTAGAAGAGCTCCGCGGTATATCTCTTGTATTCCTTCGAGCTCTTATACTTTGCGACCGCCTCCTTATAACCAATAAGCTCAATTCTCCAGAACACTCAAAGAAATGAGATTCCTAGCCATCGAGAACATACCTGACGCACAATAAAGGTCTGACAATACCATTATGCATCATAATGGCAATATCTCCTACCTCCTCTATAGTATGTGGCGCGTCATCTCCCAAATAGGCTTTCCTAGGATCAACTTCTCTATAGTTATAGAACCAAGATCTATGTGGGCACATATGATCAGTGGCACCTGTATTTAGGATCTACTCCTTGACAAAGACACACATTCATAGCTAGCAGACTCTCCCGGTTACTATCAGTACCAGCATCAATAAATGTATTGATTTCCAAGTCATGAAATGAATCAGCAACAACGACAAAAGACTAATCATGACCCTGTTGTGCTTTCTATTTACCTTCAAGGTCTAGACAGTCTCTCTTAAAATGCCCATACTGAATTATAGTAATAGCACTTCTTACTACTCTTATCCCGAGACCTAGACCTACCCTTTGACTTCCATATGCTCTTCTCACGACTAGAGCTAGCATGATTCTCTCTGGGCTCAGTTCTTCCCCGAATATCACTAAACAAGTTCTCCCCTCTCATTCCATTGACTCTTTCTTGACTTCCAACTCTCTAAACTTCAAGGCATCTATCACGATAGCTTGAGTCAACCTATCCCTACCATACTTGATAGCATTCCTAACATCTCTATATGATTTAAGAAGAGAGATCAAAAGAATAACAGCCAAATCTTCATCATCAAATATCTTTTCATTGTGGGCCAAACTCTTGACAGCCTTCCTAAAATCAGCGAGATTGGACTCTATGTCTTTTCACGTGTCCATTTTAAATCTAAAAAGTTTTTTCAAGCAAGAAAATCTTGTTTGGCAAAGTTTTTGTCAAAAACATCTTATCAAGAGCTTCCACAATTCCTTAGCAGTCTTGTGTTCATCAACTTATCTCACAATATCATCAGACAAATGCAGAATGATAGAACTATGTGCAATTTCATTCATATCAGCAATTTCATCAGGTTTAGCTTTCAATGCACTGGGATACGACGCTCTCGATCATCAAGAAACCCTTTGTTGAATTAAAATGGCTCTCATTTTTGTTTCCAAATCGAGTAATATCTATTTTCATCAAATGGTGACAATTTCGCTTTCAACTCCATGACAAGCGACTTAAAGAGAGATACCAATTCAACAATAGGATTTTGATTAGTTTCAGAGTCACTCATCCATCAAGCACACAATGCAACCACAACAATCTAATACCGAAATCAATTTCCATTATAATGCAAATCACAGCACATTCACGCACATGACAATATTCACCAATACCAATTTTTTCCGATATTAAAGACAAGTAACCCACACTACGTTCCAATCCAGGACCACTCAAGAAATTCAATCAAGCAATGGAGTTACAATGTTATGGAAAACAAAAAGGCAAAAAATTCACATAATCACATCATATAAACTATCACTTAAAATCCTAGCATCGAAGGTAATTAACAACCTAAAAAATGCTTCTAAGGGATAGTTGAGTGTAATATTACCCAACAATTGAACAACGGGGTTTTGTGATCTTCAGCACCTGATAAATAAAGGAATCTAGAGAATGTATGTTCTAAAACGGTGTACCAACAGCCACAATGCAAAAACTAGCGGAAAACCTCCTTTACCTCACTGTTTGGACTCCTACAGCTTCAACTGGTGGTCAAAAAATTACACCACAATGACTAGAATGTCTCTCTCAACGTTAGAAACAAGCTACCTTCGAATTCCGTCGCTAGAAACTGTCAAACACGCTTAGACGGGAGATCGCCAGAGCTGCGCTTGAGTTTCATGCCCCGTTGCTGGAGGTCTGCTGGAAAAATGCGTTTTACCTATAGATGCGCCTCATCCGGTGAGTCTGGGTCTGGTCTTTGTTTCTCCAACCGATTTCTACTTTGGCCAGAATCGGGCTTTGAAATCTTGATTTTTAAAATTTTTCAAAAACTCATCCTGGCTATTCTTTGATTTTCAGGTCTGATTTTGAGTTTTTTTCTACCAGTTTGATCGTTCTACCAAAGCTCTGATACTACTTGTTGAGATTAAAACACATTGCAGGAGATTTTGCAAATACATAGACAAAACTATTCTCCTAAAATGTAGAAATAACTCAAGTTTTGCTCTAAACACTCTTAGACGTATTGCGTTGAGCTTAGATTTAAGACCACACAAGAAGCACCAGAATCATCACACCTCTCCATAGGGAATAACAACTGGAAGCTCGCCGGAAAGTCGCCGAAAAATGTCCACACTCTACTCACTGCCTCTCTCTTCTTTTCTTATTTTGCTAGAGTACCATTGAACAAAAGACAACACGTTGTCTTTAAATGGGCAATTCCCCCAACGGTCAAGAAAATTTAAATTGGGTCAAAGGATTTAGATGAGCCACAAATCACAAATAATAACTATCTTCTGTAACTGTAATTAGACATCTCCAATATATCAAATTGCAGCAAGGTTTTACAGATAGATAGTCCACTCTACTCACTACCTATTCATTCTCTTCCTCTTCACTTCTTTAAGTTCTCAGACGCATATTAGAATGAATGAAACATACTCATGGACAAATTTATTTACCACCTTATGTCCTCAGCCTTAAAATGGCAACAATAAATGGAATTATTGAGTGAAATTTGGGACATTCCTAATCTCAATTTGAATGAAATCATGATATTGGCTGTACTTTCTGATTTATGCATACTTTACTTGGAGTGACATGTGATCAATTCCACCAAATTTTCAAATCCTCTTTTCTGCTGTAAATTTGAATTTTATGAAAAGTAAAGGGCCAGGATAATGCAAACAATTATGAAGAAAAAAAAAAAAGAAATTTCATTGTACTTAATTGTATTTTTGACATGCCTTTAAACATGGAGAATTATAAATCTTAGCAGTAGATAACCAAAATTAATGAAATAGGTATCGAAATATGCTCTTTATTGGTAAATACAAATAACTAAAATCTGTCAATGTCATTTGTTGAAAAATGAAGAGCCTTTTCTCTAGTAGGTGGAGTTCATTTTGCTTTCTTTGCATTCATGATTGTTATTGCTGAAATGCCCAATCTGTTTATCAAACAAAGAGAATTATAAATTTTAGCAACAAAAAACCAAAATTAATCAAATATGTATGGAAATTTGACTTTAGTGATAAATCTATGATCTTCCATATTGCAAAATGTGGTAGTAGCCGATTTATCTTCTTGCAATAAGAAATTAGTTAAAGATGTAATTAAATATTTGTGAATCTGAATCCAATTCAAAAAAACAAAATCTCAATTCGAAGGAAACTTAGAATACGGCCTTCGATTTTTCCATTCTTGGTGAACCCCAAAACCTATAAATTGGAGAGTTCAAAGCAATTGGCAAGTTGAACTTTTGGAATCAATTAGAGATAAGAGAATGAAAAACCAAGAAAATCCGAGACTGAAAAGAAAATTGGAAGTGTCAAATTTGGTGAATATGGAAACACATTTTCATAACTGATGAAAATAATGGATAGAAAGAGAAGTGAATGGAAAGTTGAAAGCAACAAACTTGGTGAACATGGAAATGCGTTTTCATTAGTGCAGGCTTGTAGACAATTGTTGAAATTCCATTAAAAGAAAAAAGTACACAAATGTAATAAAAAAAAGAATTAAAAAAATAAAAGGACAGAATGGCTGCTTTGCAGCCATAAGCCAACAGTTATTTTTCCAAGGAAACCTTCACGTGCAATTGAAGCAAGTAACCTATATAACTCGGTTCCCCCAATTAAGCTAGTAAATGCAGCAACCAATACACCTAAAAAAGGAGATTCCAACTTTCGCGCCCAAAACACCTTAGAAGAATTCATCTTTATGTAATATATAGATGCTACGGTTGTGTGAAAACAGGAATTTGATGTGTATTTCATAGGAAAACGTTGTAATTTCCATGCATCTCTACAAGTGGATAAATTCAAAAAATAAGATACCAGACTTAATTAAAAAAATAAAAATAAAATACAAGGCTTGTCAATTTGTAAAACTTAGGGGAATCTATATATCTATTTATCTATATATTAAAATAACAAAGTTGTAAACCTTTTTTCTCGCCTAAAATTATTACTTAAAAGTCCTTCTCTTTTAATGTGTTATCTAAATAACACTCTAATCTTTTCCAAAAGTTATCTATCTATCTATATATTAAAATAACAAAGTTGGCCAATATTTTTTTCCGCCTAAAATTATTACTCAAAAGTCCTTCTCTTTTAATGTATTTTCTAAATTAACACTATAATCTTTTCCAAAAGTTATTGGTATAATTTTGATAGGATAATACATTTTGGATAACACCGTAATATCCGCCTAGATTGATTTATGTTACATATTTGTTATGAAACCAATTTTGTGTGAATTACAAAAAAATTCTCGATGACTTACGAACTGTAAAATTATTGATTTAAATTTAAATAAATACAAATGTTTTTACAAAATTTCAATTGGCACATGAATATACTATCGAATTTATTATTATGACAAAAAAATAAAAAACAAAAAAGGTCATTTTTATCGTAGTATGCCAATATCGCCACACAAATATAAAAGTCAGAATCCATTAGCAAAAGAATAAGAGCAAAATCTTTTATATATATATATACACACACACACTAATTTGGATATTCTTATATCTGCAATGTAATTTTTTATATGAACGGGTATTGAGCGAATACGTGTATCATGGTAAAAATGATTATTCTAAAATAATGTGACTTTTTAAAGGATTATATTCTTTATTTGTTATACGAAAATATCACTGGGGTATTATGGTTGTATCCAAGCGTGTCACATGGTGGGACGTTTTTTAACAAACTTTCAGGAATTTCTTGAAAATTTTCCTATAATTGAGTATATTTTGACACGCCCTGAAGTGTCACCCACTTGCTTGTGTTGCGTCACTCAGCTCATGTATCGACCTTCAAGTTCACAAGATTGAACTATATATTTAAATTAATTTTTATCACTTTCACTTTCAATCGATACAAGTGCTATTACAGTTTAGTATTTAAGCCCATAATTAGACTTGTAAGTGAGTAGTAATACTCGTGAAGGTTTATTCAGATACTACACTGGAATATTAATAATAGCATGTAATAGCATCGATATGCTAAGGAAGAGAACACTCATTTGGCTCACTATGTTTATGTTTTATCGATACTTGTCATTTTAGTATTGATAGTACGCCGCGTCTTATTTTTATTCATTCAACTTTAGGATGCAAGTATTAATAGTAATATTTCATACTATCGATACTATTGCAATAGTTGTCAATTACAAGTTTATCTACCTATAAAACTATAATATAAGTACTATATTTCATTGAGGGACTAGGAATACATCAAACAGCAAGCTAGCAGCAGTTGATTGCAAACATGAAGAAGTCTGATCATATCGTGATGCAATTCCATAATGCACAATCTGTTCGGTCACATACACTTGTTCCATCTCTAGAGATAACACCCCATGAGCTTGAATTAAAGTCACATAGATTCTTTTATAGTGTCTACATTTTGAAAACATGAGAAAAACGTGAATTCATAGAACTCAGTGAGTAACTTCTACACATGCAGTTCTTTTAGTTTGAAAACATGTCATGAGAGGGTCAATTACACCACTTCGGATCTTACCCGAGAGCTCCATAAACTCAAACTTGTCATGTGTTTGGATAGTACCAATCATAACATAACTTAAAATGAGGACTTGTTCATTGGTTACCTTATTGTAACCTCCCAAGTGCATAAACATGATTCTGAACATAGCCATAAACATTATATCAGTATGGATAAGATATTCTATGGGGTAATTACTTTTGAAAACTTACTTGAATCTTAGTATCATGCAAGACATATAATCAGTTAACAGTAACATAACTTTCTTGCAATATGATTGGAATATAAAGTTATGCAAAGAATACAATAATCTTGCAACACTTAACACAATTCTTGCAACTTCATGCCATGAACATTTCTCATAATAATTGCATATAACACACATTAGATATCATCATAATCACATCATATTATACACATAGATAAGCACATAATACGGTGTAGAAATCACTCACAATAGGAGGTTCCTGTTTGATTTATTCTACTTAAACAAGAGGCATTGGAGTTAGAAAGTCCACTTGTGTTATGCTTTAGAGTATCGATATCGTCATTCAAAGTATTGATAGTTAATACTATATGAACTCAAAAGTCCCAAATGTCAAGTTATAAGACCTCCAAACTTTAAGGATCAACATGCATTATTTTTTAATCTTGGGGTCATGTTATAATATTATAATGAAGAGCCCAGTATACATTAGCTTAATAAGTAAGGGGCTTATTTAGAACATGTACATAGCAAAAGGACCAAAGTATATATATTTACTAGTTGATGGACTAAAACAATAAAGGCATGAAATATGAGGACCAAGAAATAACTTATCAAAAAGCGATGTTGGCCCTGAACGAATAATTTGTTGTTGCATCATATGGCTGCCAGTTATTGATTATTATTATTATTATTATTTTCTCCTAACAGACTCGAAGTATTGATAGTACATAGTCTTGTTATTGATGGTCTATTAAGTTCAAATTACTAAGTAATATTTGCACATTTAATTCATAGTTTCGGTCGCAATTTTTTGTGGGTCGTTACAATATTTATCTACAAAAATATTCATAAAAGTCCCTGGCAATGAAATTTGTCAATTTCCTCTGTTAAGTTAGGGACACTTTTGGTAAAATATAAAAAAATAAATATTTTAATTTAAAAAAAGAAAAAGAAAAATTGAGAGAGAGGGACTCCCCCCTTTTGGCTGTTGAAAATGACAGCCTTTTGGGTGGGGGAGTCTACCCCCTATGTTGCAGGAATGGCAGTAGCTGCCATTCTGGCAACATGGGGGAGACTTTCATCCTGCTGTTATTTTTGGCAACCGGCGATTTAGCTGCCGGAAATGACTACAAAATAGCAGCAGGAAGGGGGAGTCTCCCCTTGGGCTACTGGAATGGAAGCAGAGGGAGACTCCCCTGCCATTTCCGACAGCCAAAAAGGGTGAGTCCCTCTCTCCTCATTTTTCTTTCATTTTTTTTATAATCAAAGTGTTTATTTTTTTTATACTTTATCAAAAATACCCCAAACTTAAGAGAGGAAATTGAGGAATTATGTTACCAGTTACTTGGACGGGGATTTCTTAAAAGGTTGAGGACCCACCGAAGGAAAAATAAAGTTTGAGGACATAATCTATTAATACTTGAAAGGGTGGAGACGCTAGGTGTAAATTCCCTATAAATTATTAGTAAAATATTAATTTAACGTGTCAATTACTAAATCAAAACCATATATTTATTGATTTTGTTTTGCAAATTTGATGATAGGTATGTATTCAATATTTTATTATTTATTATTATTGAAATTTTTTAGATTTAGTCTTCTCATGCAACATACGGGTGAGAGGCTAGTAATTAATTAATATAACCACTGGATAATATGCTATTCTTTTTTCCTCTTTCCTTAAATGGAAACTTTTTAACATAAAAATGTTTAGGTACGTTTCTCGAGATAGATTATATGTTGAAAATTTTCAACAAGTACTATGCTCAAGTGTTAAAATTTTCACCCTTCATTTTGATACAGTCCCTCTCATAAAAATTTTTGCCCTTCACCCTTGCCATATCGTTTAAGTTTCTACAAAATTCATCCTCCAACCCCAAAAAAAAAAGTTAGCTTACAATCTGCAAATTGAAATGCGAGGAACATAGGTCCAATTAGGCATGGGCGTCAGGTCAGTTTTGGCCTGGACTCAATCCCGACCCAACTTGAAGTCAGCTTGCCAAAATGCAAACTGAGACTGGCCCATTGGGTTTGGGTTGGGTCGGATTCCGGGTTGGACTCTTATTATTACTTTTTTTTTTAAGCTTCAAAGTTGGCCGAAGTTTTCTTTGTTTTTTTAGGCTCATTTTTATTACTTAATGAGATATTAAGAGAAAGAGATTGGGGCTCAGGATTTCAGAGATCCAGAGAGAGAGAGAGATGAGAGAGGCACAGGTGGAGGTGGTAGCAGCGACAAGTGGTTAGCGGTGGTGACAAAAGTACAGGCTCAACAACAGCAGCGGCAGAGGCCACGTTGGTCAGCAGCAGCGGCTAAAAAAGAGAGTAGTAGGGGCGGAAGGGAAGAGGGGAAGTCAGTAGCCAACAAAATTGAGTTTTAATTTTGATTTGAGTTTGACAAATTGATTCTGAATTGTAAGTTCAGATTGAGATTTTGATACTCTAAGATTCTGAGTCCTGTGAACTCTGAACTGAAACACGTTTCAATTTTAAAAAAAAAGTAAAATCAGTTTTACCGGTTTTAACCAAACCGGTTATATCCGGTTCAGTTTAGACGGGTTTGGCCTGCCAAACGCGTAGACCGAACGGGCCTAAGTCAGTTTGGCCATCTCGGGACCGCTAACCGACCAGGGTTCTGAAAAAAGGAGGACCGAACCTGCCTGTACCGGTTCAGGCTGGTTTGGTTTTTTGGTTTTTCGGTTCGGACGCCCAATCCTAAGTCCAATATTAGTTTTTTATCGTGATGCTTTAGTTTCTAATTATATATTCATTGTGACAAAAATGTACTCTACTCTTTGAAAATAGTGTTTTAACAGATAGGTAAATATGAACCTAGTTGACACTTAAGAAAAAGGGAAAGAATCTTTGGTAAGACGATCATACAAGCCTGCGTGATGGGACGTCCTTGAAATTAATGAAACAAGGCATATTAAATCCAGCTAAGCACTTCTATCAATAATAATAAATTAGTAATACTCATAATTAACCATCCCTCCTCTCTCATCTCTTCTCTAACCTCTATTAGGAATTCAAATTACCAGCAAATACTTCATTAATTGTTAACTCTTCTCTTCTCCATAATAAAATTTCGTTTGTCTTAAGCTATTAGAATTTGACATTACCTTTTCTATTTCGTATTCTTCTCATAAATTTACTTCATATATTATATATAGTTAAAGATTTTTCTTATTTTAGCTATATATAGATTAAGCAACACATTCTTTAGGCAATAAATACCTTACTCTACTAAATTTAAAAGAATTTGTAGAAGTAGAGAGTAAAAATCGAACTCACAGAGAACGCTGGATAATTCAAAGTATTTCGTGTCAACTAGTAATAAAGGGGGTTTGTAAGATATTGAACTAAAATTAATAAAAAGAAAAGAGCAAAAGCAATTAAAATATATTCACAAGTACAAGAGATAGTAACATGAATGTTAATTCTAATTATTGGTTCAGTTGTGCCCTTCACATAAAAGATAGTAATCAGTGGCAATGCTGTTTCTACTTTCTCGCATAACTATGAACTCTAAATAATAAGAAGTTCTGTTACCCAGATTTTCCCTTAAGTGTATCTAATTAAAGTAAGCTTTTTAATCAGACCTAACCATTTGGATAACTTAGAACAAGCTCTCTAGATTTAGAACAATAATTGAATAAAGAATAAGGAATATAAGTTAACCTAAGTAACAAATTCACAAGCTCGATCTATTTAACTTAGGTTATGCTATCCGTAATGATTAACAATCATTAATTACTACTTGAGATTTAGGAAAAATAACAATTACGGATTTAAACTCCAACTCTAGCGATAGAAAACTAATTGTTCAACGTAGTAGGCCTAAACTAGATCAAAAAATTAATATTTATAAATATAGAAAATAGAATAACACAAGCAATTCCACAAAAGAGTAAGAAACAATGTTACTAAAATTGATTAATTATGGAACAAGAAGTATCAACAGCATCCCATTGAACTGGAAGAAAAGAAAGGTTATCCTCGTGTGCTCACTCAGGAAAATCTTCCTCCAAACTTGTCGTTTCTATAAAGTAAAGAATTGTATTTTAGTTTAAGACATGACCTCTTTATATAAGGTCCAAAAACCGCAAAGGAAAGAAAAAATTTCGTGTAGAAAATTTACCATAAAAAGAATTCTAGTAAACAAGGAAAATTAAAAATTCTAGCACAAGACAATCCCTTATGCAGTCGCATAATCCTTCAACTCTTTCTACATTTCGGCCGCACAGGGGGTGCACGCGCACCAGGAGGGTGGTGCGCCTATACTGAGGGTTCTGCCACATTTTTGCAATGCAATGCAGTGCGGTTGCACCAGTATTCTTTCTTTTTTTCTTTTTTTGGCCCTTCATGTTTAGTTGTCTACCATCTTGATCCCTGAGCTCCAAAACTCTTGCAAAATACGCTCAAACTTGATTCTTTTTAATTTTTGCTTGGTCCTATAACAAATAAACAAGTAAACATAAATAAATATTTTAATATAAAAAAACACACAGCAAACTACTAGTATAGAGAAATTAAACAATCTAATAAAATACCTATCAAATTCTCCTACATTTAAACCATTGTTCGTCCTCGAACAACCCAAAAACAAAACACTAGAAACTCAACACAAAACATAAACATAAATACAAGTATACCTATTAGACTCTCCCAGTCACATACGAGACAAACAACTTACCATTTAGCTTATGGAAAATCAAGGTAGCCTGCTTAATAAGAAGTCTCTAAAGCAATGCAAGAGTTTTTAAGATTTTTTCTTCGTTTTTTTCTTTATTATTTTTTCATAAATAAGTGCTAATCCTTTGAAACTCATAAAATGTCATAAACTAAATAGGCCGACCCTCACAGATAAGTTCACTCTTCACTCAAGTGTTTAAAGGTTAAATGTTTATGCTCAAAATTCTATGCAATAGAAGAGTTCTACCATAGGGTTGCAATATTTTTAATTCTCCATCACTGGTGCACACGCATGTGAGAAAAATTTAGGAAGTGAGGCTAGTGAACCATTGGATCTAGTGGATCACAAATTCATAACCTTCAAGCCCACATCTCAAGTGAAACCACTACTCCCTTCATCCTTTCAAAACTTTTAGCATCACTCATACAATAATAACATAGCATAGCCTTTAAAGGTAATTCAAGCCTTTATTTTAAAAAGAAACAACTGTTTATCTCAACTTCTTTTTCGTACAAAATTTTCCTTACTATTATATTTTTTATTTCAATATCACTTTTGTTTTTTTCTTTGTCATTGTTTTTTTCATTCTTACTTTTTTTTCTTTTTTTTTAACTCTTCCATTAACTTTTTCATATCTTCATATAACGAATTATACTAGCCTATATATCATCAAATTGAATTCCTTATCTTATTTCTTCAAGACCTCATCAATCACTTACTACTCCCTTATACTTACTTCTTATCCACCCAAGCAACAAAAGCAATCAGAAGCTCACTAGTCAATTGGTAAGGTAAAGATACATATTGTTTTCAACTCAAGACTAGTATTAAAGGGTGTAAAGAAATAAAAATATGACATAAAAGGTCAAAGGGGTTATGCAAAGGAAAATTAATTGATAAGGTAGACTTTTTTGCTAAAATTGCATTAATTATATTTATGAAATGTATGTAACAATGTAACCTTAAACAAAAATGAAGCAAGTTCTAGACAAGCAAACCCATAGAAGAATATCACGCATGAACAAAAATAGCGAGACGGATAAAGATGGCAAGTCTAATGCTCAAAAATCTCACTAGGTTAAATTTATCAACCTAATCTAGCCATAACAAATTCCAGGCAAAGCAAATAAATAGAAGGTGCGAGTTTATTTATTCAATCATGTTATGAATTTCTCTAGACCGAAAGCACAAATTTATTTTTTTCAATTTTTTAATTTTTTAAATTTACTTTTTTTTCATTCATTTTTTCCCTCTAACATTGTTTAAGATCCTAATTCCAGCTAAGCTACAATTCTTTCAATTTCAGAAATTAACAAGTTGCAGCCTAATGTCCAACCAAGATTCAGAAAAAAAAACAAAAAAAAACACGAAACTGAACCAAAAAAGCAGTAAAAACACACAAAGCAAGTAATTCATTTCCTCACACTTAAACTCTACATTGAAAATGCAGAAATTTTTTTTTAAGAATTACTGGGGCCTGGTGCGGGTGCACCCAACCATTAGTGCACCTGCACTAGGCACACTGCCAGTTTCTACCGCAAATTTTTTTTTCCAACAAAAAACTAGAATTCAAATAATGCTAATTACCCTACTTCCTTACTGAAAACCCATACCATTTTCAAAAATAAAAATAAAAGATGAATGCACAACTAGAAATCTAAACAAATTAATGAAAAGAAAAAAAACATTAAAGCAAGAAATATAAAAATACTCAAAATAAAAATACTCTCTTCTTGGATTGCTCCTAAGCAGCGTCTTTGTTTAACGTCATTCGCTCGACTTAGCTTTTGAGTGACTAATTGGTATAGGTTTTCTAAAATAGCACGTTATTGTCTATGAAGCCTTCATAGTCCGTTCTTCAGATTTGCTTTAGGTTGAGATGGCAATTTCCCTCCTTTTTGAGCCTCCAATCGATTAATTTCAATTGCCATTTGGCTCATATGGTTCTGCAGGTTTTGAATGCTGGCTCTAGTTTCCTGTTGAAATTACAAAGTATTAGAAGCCAGCATTTTAACCACATCTTCTAACGACATATCTGGATTAAGAAGTTGTTATGGTCTTGGTAGAAAATGTCCTGTTGTCTATTAGGAAAGAAATTTTGGGGTCGATTCCCTCTATAGCTTAAATTAGGATGATCTCTCCAACCTAGATTATATATATTGGAGAATGGATCATAGGGTCTATTCGCGTACGGAGGGTGTCCCGCTGCGTTCACCTAGTCAGTATTTTCTTCTTGCAACATTGGGTAGGCGTCAGTTGGATGCCCACCATTGAACAGATTCCACAAGCTTTTACATGTTGTGCATTCCCTATAGCAAGTTGTTTAACAAGAGAATTACGTTCAGATAATTGATTCTCAATTGATGAACTTTGTACCTCATTCACCCTCTTGATAGGCACATCATTTCGAGTGCCAAATTGCTAAGAATTCTCGGTCATATTAGAGATCAAGGTCCTTATTGCTTCAGGGATTTGATCAACTAAAGCACCACCACAGGCTGCATGGATCATGTTCATGTCCATTGGCATAAATCCTTCATAAAAGTATTGAATTAGAAGTTGATCACTGATTTGATGGTGTGGACAACTTGCACAGAGCTTTTCCCAATATCCATATAATGGTTCTCCTTGATGTTGTCATATCCCACAAATTTCTTTTCTAATATTTGCAGCCTTTGATGCAGGAAAATACTTGTCCAAGAATAATTTCTTCATCCCATTCCATGTTATTATGGTGTTCGATGGTAGGTAGTGGAGCCAATCCTTAGTTGTATCCTTAAGTGAGAATGGAAAAGCCGCAACTTGATTTGCTCTTCTGTTATTCTTGGTGGTTTCATGCTCAAGCATACTACATGGAATTTCTTGAGATGACGATCCTCACCTGTCAAACCATGAAAAGAAGGTAATAAGTGAATTAACCCAGATTTAAGCTCAAAGGTCGTATTTTCTGGTACATTTGGAAAAGTTATGTAAAGAGGTTGCTTAGTAAGATTTGGAGCATCCAATTGTTTCAAAGTTTGATTGTTGTTGTTGTTGGCGGCCATCTCTTCGTCAGCTATAGATTGCCAAGCTTCTATTCTTAACTTGTGCAAAGTCCGTTCGATCTTTGGGTCAAGCAACAATGGATTTTGATTAGAGGAGCGGGTATTGGTCATTTAAAATAAAAAAATAACAAAACTAACTATAAAAGTAAAACTAGTTAACACAAAAATACTTAAATTAATCACATCATTCCCTGGCAACGGCGCCAAAAACTTGGTCGCGTGTCAAATGCGCCAGAGAAATAAATATCTTACTCCACTAAATTTAAAAGAATTTGTAGAAGCGGAGAGTAAGGGTTAACCGATAAAGAACACTGGATAATTCAAATATTTCGCGTCAACTAGTAACAATGGGGGTTTCTAAGATATTGAACTAAAATTAATAAAAAGAAAAGAGTGAAAGCAATTAAAATATATTCACAAGTACAAGTAAAGAGATAGTATCATGAATGTTAATTCCAGTTAATGGTTCAATTGTGCCTTTACTTAAAAGATAGTAATCAATGCAACGTCGTTCCTACTTTCTTGCAAAACTATCAACTCTAGGTAACAACAAGTTCTACTATCCGGATTTTTCCTTAAACGTATCTAATTAAAGTAAGTTCTTTAATCAAACCTAACCGTTTGCACAACTTAGAATAAGCTCTCTAGATTTAGAACAACGACTGAATGAAGAATGAGGAAAATAAGTTAATCTAAGCAATAAATTCAGAACCTCGATCTATTTAACTTAGGTTGCTATATCCCTAATCATTAACAATCATTAGTTGCTACTTTAGATTTAGGAGAAACAACAATTATGGACCAACTCTAGTGATAGAAAACCAATTGTTCAATGTAGTAAGCCTAAACAAGATCAAACAATCAATATTCATAAACATAGAAAATAGAATAACACAAGAAATTCCACAAAAGAGTAAGAAACAAGGTTACTAAAATTGATTAATTAAGGAACAAGAAGTAGCAACAATATCCCCTTGAACTGGAAGAAGAGAGAAATTAGTTTTGTGTACTCACTTAGGAAAATTTTCCGCTAAACTTGTCTTTTCTATAAATTAAAGAATTGTCTTTTAGTATAAGACATGACCCCTTCATATAAGTCCAAAAACTCTAAAGGAAAGACGAAATTTCGTGTACAAAATTTACCACAAAAAGAATTCTAGTGAAACAAGGAACATAAAAAATTCTCGTGCAAGACAACACATGCAGCCGTATGGTCCTTCAACTCTTCCTAGATTTCGGTTGCACAGGGGGGTGCAGATGTACTAGGTAGGCGGTACGCCGACACTAAGGGTTCTGCCCCATTTTTGCAATGCAGTGAGGCCGCACTGATGAGGCAGTGAGGCCATAGCAGTAGCAGTGAGGCCATAGCAGTATTCTTTCTTTTTTCTTTCTTGTTGGCCCTTTATGCTTCGTTGTCCGACATCTTGGTCCTTGAGCTCTAAAACTCTTGCAAAGGACGCTCGAACTTGATTCTTTTTAATTTTTCCTTGGCTATAACAAATAAACAATATAAATGTAAATAAATATTTTGATATAATAAAACGCACAATAAACTACTAGTATGGAGAAATTAAGCGATCTAATAAAGCACCTATCACTTAAAAATTTATAAGCGACTACAAATTTTCAAGTTCATTAATATCGACTAAACTTTTATCAACTTAAGAAATTAATATCACGAAACAAGTCAATGATACTAGTAAAATAAACAAATGGTAAGAATAATATTAATCTTTAGTTGCCAAAAAAAAAAGCATAAAATCAATTTTATTAAGGGTACGAAAATATTAATTTTAACATGAAAATGTTAACCGAATTAGAAAATTTTCAAGTTCATTAATATTCAATGAACTTGAAAATTATAGTTACTTATAATTTGTTATGAGACAAGACATCAACAATTTCCTATGTTAAAGAAGGTATTTACTAAAATAAGTGAAGAAACAAGTTAGTGATACGATATTAACATCATCTTAGCATCCTCTATATATAATTAAGTTATGCAGTTGTATGTAATAGAACTAAACATTGTCTAAAGAGCGTACGTGCTTGTCTAGTCTCTCTCTCTCTGTCTGTTGCAAAGAGTTTGTCTAGTCATTATACAGCTAAAACAAGAAAATTTTTGTAACTCTAATAAATAAAATGATTATAAGAAGAAAACAAGAAAAGAGTGAAATTTAATAACTTAAGTCTTTATCGGTAATTTGAATTCTTCAATCTGGAAGTTAAAAAGGAATCTGCATAAGGAAATGAAGGGACTGGGGGTTTAATTATTACAAGAGAGAGGTGTTATCATATTATTCTATATATAAGTGCTTAGGTGGATTTAATGTGTCATTAATTTAATGGGTGTCCTACCACGTAGACTTAAGGACAGTCTCATCGAAGACTCTCTCATAAAAAGGACCTCATCAAGAAGAAACTATTAATGTGTAAAGATTCTTTTCATTCAACTGAATCAAGAGAAATGAATTGTGTACATCATATTTATATACAATGAGAAAAGAAGAAACTGAAAACCAACTAAAAGCCTTAACCAGTAGTATATTTACATGTGTATAGAACATGAGATGATGATATTGAAGTGAAGGTAGACATTTAGTGGTAAGAGCTACTAGCTGAGCCTTAGTAGAAACATATTGTGGGAAAAGAAAAACCTTCCTTGATCCACTTGTCACGAACCAAATGACAATCCATATCAAGATGCTTTGTTCTTTGATGAAACACGGGATTCCCAGCAATATGCAATGTTGCCTTGTCATCACAATATAAAGTGAATTGGCAAAGGGAACTGAAATTTGCAAGCTATCAAGTATGTATGTCAACCATTTCAATGGAGGTGATAACTAATATTTTGTATAATATAATGAGTGATTAAAAAAAAAATATATCAAATATGTTGTAAACAATCCATTGCTTGCCGCCGTTACAGAGATATATGGACACTTCAATTCTTGAAACCCTTGAAGATAACTGTGTTTTTCAACAACTCTAGTAATAATTTAACGAATAGAGGCATTGTCCTTTTTTTCCCTTGCATCTAACTTTTTGATGGTGTAGTTAAAGAACTTTTACAATCCACAACCATTGGAGATGCTCTAACTTAAAATTCGCTAAAATGTTGGTTAAAAAATAAAACTTCACTTAACTTCTAACTACATATTGTTCATAAAAAAGAATATTTTTCTATCCTCAAGAAAAAAAAAAGGAATATTTGTCACATTTATTTATAATATAATCTCTTTCTAATTCTTTGAAAAGCTCACTTCTTTTTTTTTAAAGGACAATTACAAATATACATCATAGCAGCACAAATACACATAGATATTTATCTTATTGAAACGCAGCGCTAAGAAAATCAATAATACAAACTCACATATAGTGGGAATACACACTGCAATAAAATGTAGAAAATACCCTATATATGGGAATCGAACCTGAGACTTCTAGGCTCCAGTACCTCAGCTTAGCCCCCAGTCCCCCCCCCCACAAAAAAAAAAAAAGAAAAAACCTAGGAAGAAAACAGTCCCCAAAATAGTAATAATAATAACTGTAATTGTAATAAATTAAAGGGTTGTAATTCATATTTTATTTTATTACTATAAAGCGAGCATTCTTTTTGCTATTCAAATTAAAAAAAAGGAGCATTTTTACTTCAATTATTATTAGAAAATGATAGTTTTTGCACATCGTCCTAACACTTTGGTTAATTATTAAATTCTCCGGTTCCTTTTTCCCCCTCTTAAATTTCAGTATTAGTGATTGAAAAAAGGTGCCTATTTTTATAAGTTGTTATTTAACCAACTTTCTATAAATCCTTTTTTTTTTTAATTTGGAAATCAACATATTTGTACATCACATTGTGCCCTTATGTGAGACGTACCTCTACACATATGATATTATTCATATCCACATAGTGTTATCATAATTTTATTTCAAAATAAAAAATATCATACTATTTATTCTCTATATACTTAACTAATAGAACATGTATGTTACATAGTTATATTACTCATTTTCGTTCATTCTAATTAATAAAATAGATATAAAAAGATTGTCGCTTCTACTCTAGTAAATTTGATCATTTACGGCGTGGACTGGTTGGTAAATAGTCATTAATTGTAATGAAGTATTTTATTCTACATTTTTAGAACACAAATTGTTATTTGTTAATCAATATAAAATTTTGTCCCCCAAAAAACTTCATTGCAATTTTCATCAATCAAAAATATTATTTCTAATTTATAAACTAAAAGTTTTTTTTTTAATTTTTAAGATCATTTTACCTATTCTTTAATGAAATTGAATTATTCAATAACCCTAACTATTTTAATAACATTAATTTTTCAAAAGTTTAAGTTTTGTTCTATTATTATTATTATTTTGAGGGATTTTATTATTATTTTTATTTTACTTTTTTTGTTATAATTATAATAGTAACAATTATTATTATTATGAAATGAAAATTTTATTAATACCCTTAAAAGTTGAGCACTTTGAATTTTCTCATTTCATCAATGAATTCTACAAATTTCACAACCTGCAAATTGCAATTGATCGGATCTAAGTGATTCACACTGTTACTGTAATCCGATCTGACTGGACCAAACCTCTCTCCGGATCTTGGCGTACATCTAATCGAAACCCCAGGATCCGTCGCCATGCCGGTGGCAGCTTCTGCTATTTACTTCCTCAATCTTCGTGGCGATGTCCTTATCAATCGCCTCTACCGTGATGATGTCGGGTGAGCCTCCTTTTCCTTTTTCCCCTATGTGAATATTTCTTATGCGTCGAGGTCAAATGTAACGAATGTCCTGTCTTTCGGTTTATTAGCTGGTAATGGTTCTTACATGTTATGGGAGGATCAGTGATTGTCTGACGGTAAACGTAAAATTTGACTACTATAATCTCTGTGGAGCACGGGATTGAGTGGACTGAGTGATGGGTTTCATTGGCGTAGATTTGGGTAGACAAAAGAATTTAATTTTGTTTATGGATGCGTTGGGGTTTAATTAATGGAATCATATGTTTTTCTGCACCTCTCTTCGAAAATCAGAACTCGTGATGAAAGGAAAGAAGATGTTTAAGATATTTATGCCCACCCTTCATCATGGTAAGCTGAATAAGAATCCTGTCTGCTATGGTCAGAGAAGAGAGCTTATTAGATCTTTCTTGAACTTGAAGCTTCTGAATCAGAAACTCTATAACACTATCCCTGTAATCCATCATAATACCATAGACATAGCAATGTGTTCTTAAATTTTTACTTTAACTCCTTATCTGGTTTAACAAGGCATGCCAAGCGTGGGCCTACTATACAGTATGGCGTGAAGCATGGGAAAAGCTTTTGTTCTGTGCTTTGTCCTGAAAGCACCCGGTGCACTGATGCAAAGTTTCTTCATACATCAGAGATTACAATTCTTTTTGGTCTAAATGTTTTCTTCTTTATTATAACCTTTCATTTTGCTATATACATACCTGAATCAAAATGCTGAATTTTATTTCAATCCTAGGTGCACTTTTTTAAAAAGCAATTTTTTCCCTTCAGCCTGAAGCATCCATTTTTTGTTTTGTGAACTTCTTGAGAAAACTGAGTTAATTGATCTTCCATCACTTTATGCTTCTTTGATGTGTCTTAGGTGGAAAAACCCATGCTTTCTATGCCTGCTAAAAAATTAATATCTTTACTT
Source organism: Nyctanthes arbor-tristis (assembly GCA_963692815.1). NCBI lineage: Eukaryota > Viridiplantae > Streptophyta > Magnoliopsida > Lamiales > Oleaceae > Nyctanthes > Nyctanthes arbor-tristis. The sequence goes on along the minus strand of CAVNYN010207159.1, from coordinate 30,023 downwards.
CCTGATTATATAATTCCTCTTTGGTTTGTTTGTCTCCTTAGTTGTATTTTTTGAATTGCCTGTGCACAGGAAGGGTACAGACCTTAATAGTAATTTATGAAAAGAGTAGAACAAGGACAATGTTCAATATCCTTTTTACCTACAAAATTTACAGCTGATATATTTCGAAGATGAGCAACAACTACTTGCTGCCTTAAGATAAATCTTGAGTTATTCCTTGTGTTACTACATACTAGTGCTAAATAAAGATGTTCATTTATGAATATATTAGTAAAAAATATGAACTTGAAATTCTCACAACTTTCATCATATTATGTTTTGATTTTTAACAAAACTAGAAATGACAATTTTCAATTTTTTTTATTTTTTTAATTTTGGTCTCAATCTGGTGAGAAAGTGTTCGTCACTGTCAAAAATGAAAGTATATGAACATATTGGACATAATACTTGGTGTATAACCGTAGTCTCTCTCTCTCTCTCTCTCTCTCTCTCTCTCTCTCTCACACACACACACACTCATGTCACGTGGTGTGTTTTACACACCCCAAGAGGGTCCGTGGTATGGCAGGGACGGACACTAAACTCTAGGAGCGCCTGTACTTCGCATGATGTAAATATTTCATTATCCAAGGCTTTAAATTTTGTTCCACTTATTTAATGGAAAATTATCTCTCTGATGCAAAGTTCCTTTCTATTAATTTTTTGTCATTCTCAAATCTATTAGGGGCAACATGGTGGATGCTTTCAGAACGCATATTATGCAAACAAAAGAACTTGGCACATGTCCCGTGCGGCAGATTGGAGGCTGCTCTTTCTTTTATATGAGAATTAGTAATGTCTACATTGTGATTGTTGTCAGCAGCAATGCAAATGTTGCCTGTGCATTCAAGTTTGTTGTTGAGGTATTCTCGATGCATATATGAGACCCTAACGGCAACTTCCAAATTATATGTTGCCTCTGCATTTAAGTATTTTGTTGAGGTATCCTCAATGCAGATATGAGACTAACTTTCATTTGCAAATTAGATGTTGAATTGTGCTCTTGAATATCTGAAAACGAATTTTTAGAAGACAGTGTAAGAATATGATCCTTTCACAGCCTTCTACTAGTTTATGTCAGACTATTTGTCGAAGTATGAATCTCAAATCTAATTTTCATGGGTGAATGGGCTGCTTAGGCTCATTGGCAAGTGTCTTTAATGTTCCAATGGACAGAAACCACTCCTCCATTGTACAAGAACAACTACATGCTGGTGGAGCGATCAATTAAAGTATGTGCACTTTGGTATAAACGTGAATCTGGAATAAGGAGCAAATACTACTAGTGAAATGAAACTGTTGCAACAAGTTCACTAACAGCATTAACAAAAGAAATTAGATGAGACTTACATTATTTAAAAAGCCTCCTTCTATAAGATGCTTGAAAACTCGCTCCTTGAGTGCCATTACTTGGCCCTGCCTTGTGGATACTCCTGGGGGTTGAGGTGCTTGCTTGCTTGTATTGTCTTTTTTGGATATTTGATTACTGTCTTCAAATTTTTGAGCTATTTCCTGTATAATTTTTGGAACATTTTATCGATGAATTTTTTTTATTTTTTGTTTTTTATATGTTTTGACATGAATGGAGTAGGATAAGGAAAAGAAGGAGAAGAGGAAGTAAAACGCAGCATTGTGGTGGAGGATGAGAAGAAAGAAATGAGAAAAAGTTGATAATGACGGAGGATAATGTGGAATAAATAAATGATTCTCTTTCGGGTTGTGTTGGTAGTGATGTTATAGGAGAAATCTAGACCTGCTTTTCTTCTAGTAGGAGATATTACTATTTTGTTACATTATTACTAATTTGGCAAGTTAATATATCTATAATTGAGAATAGTAATTTTTGTTAATTTTTATTATTGATTTCTAATGTTCATGGTTTATTATAAGCATGTTTCCCTTCTAATTATTGAATTGGTTATCTTGAGGCTTACGCTCACCTCAGAGAGATAAATGACTTGCCTTTGCAATAGTGGAGACTTGTAAAACTATCCCTGAAGGGGACCCTCCCATATATACTTAGGAAAATGATATGGGTTTTTGTTCTAGTACGGGTAAGTTACCCTCATTTTTACATTGATTTTTCTTAATTAATCTAGTTGAAATCATAAAAGTCGATCTTTATACATTGTAATGTAATATATTTGGACTATTTTTTTATGAACTATTATTTGCTTGTTCTTCCCCTGTCATCTCTCTCTCCCTACTCTGTCTTATATTCTATCGCTTTGTTTGGTAACCATTTAAAATTCAAATTTTGTATAAGTGTCGAGATTTGATTGTGCCATGTGGAGGTAATGATTAAAATGATGTAAGAGTTCATGTCAAATCAAATATGTGGTTAAATGTGGTGTTGCCATGTGTCCAAAAATTGAAATTTAAATTGGTTGATAAATTCGAGGTGTTTTTAATTGGTAGCCAAACATTGTGTATATTCCCATGTTACTTCGGCATCAAATGCTAGATGAGCATGAGCAGACGCTTGGTTTGTCTGATGGTTTTGAGGTTTTAATTTTTGAATATGGGAAAATGTTGCGTTTCTTTCCAATTAGTTTCAAATGCCAAACTTTTGTGCAATGGATTTTATTCTGTTTAAATTATTCCGAAGATTTCTGAGCCCGGGTTTCAACATAGAATCCATACTTAACTGATTCTTTCTTGTAAAGTATGTGCGGTTGTGCGTACGTGAACCTTTGTCCTTTTATCTATGGAAATTAAATTGATCTGTATGTGTTTTTCTTGGTTCCTAAATACTTGTCTATTTTCCTTGCAGGCGGTTTCATTATTCAAATCTTACTTTGGCGGGGCTTTTGATGAGGACGCTATCCGCAATAATTTCGTTTTAATATATGAACTGTTAGATGGTATGCCACATCTTAAGTCTTTGTTTGTTAGATGTTTTCTTGTGGCGATGGATTTTTCACTTCTGTGTCTTCACAATGTAACTCAGCCAGTCCCTCTTCTCTTAAGAAAGATCCGGTTTCAATATTTGGTGTTGCATATCCAATAAAATGACACAGCCGTTATGTCTCAAGTTATCTATGAAGTCATGTTCACTGGAACATATTATGTCTCTGTTCTAGCCTTTTCTGCTTTATTATAGAGCACATGTTAGCAGTATACAAGATGTTCATGATGCACACATATTGTTCCATGTGTGATAAGTGATTCCAGTTACTGCAGTGAAGTCAAATCTTCCAAGGATGGTTTTTATGTATGATTAACAATATTTTCCAAGTACGGAGACCTTTTCTTTTTTTTTTTTTTTTTTTCCTAAGATATGTAACGGATGCTTTAGCGTAAACCCTAATGAGTCCTTCCTTCCTTCCCCAAACAAAGAACTGGAAACAAAAGGTCTCTATGGTATCTGAGTGCCCAAAATTTTGGATAATTGTCTGACATTTGCATATGATTTGCAGAAATATTGGATTTTGGTTACCCTCAAAACCTTTCACCTGAAATCTTGAAGCTTTACATTACTCAGGAAGGTGTACGGTCACCGTTTTCATCCAAGGTTAGATTTCTGAGATTCTTACCATTTTCTTTGGTAGAAAAATAGACATTCTAATGATTTCTAAGTTCGAAGAGAACTATCCTGAGAATTTGTTCCTTGTGCAAACAACCAAACAGCCTGTTGACAGACCAGTTCCAAATGCTACTTTACAAGTCACTGGTGCTGTTGGCTGGCGAAGGGAAGGTCTTGTCTATAAGAAGAATGAGGTTGGCTCTCCTTTCTGATGGCAAAAGTATAACTTCATGTTCTAAATAACGCAAATATACTGATTTAACTTATATTTGTCCGCAGGTATTTCTGGATATTGTTGAAAGTGTTAACCTTCTTATGTCTTCAAAAGGTAAATGATAAATTTATAGCAAACAGTTATCTTGATGCAGTTTTCTCGTCTTTGTTTTCGATATGAGAATTGGGGATATCATTTTATTGTGAATGTGTTTACCTGATGCATTTTTGCTCTTGTTTCTCATTTACGATGTGGCAACTGTAGGTAGTGTCCTACGTTGCGATGTAACTGGGAAGATCCTTATGAAGTGCTTTCTTTCTGGAATGCCTGATTTGAAGTTAGGCTTAAATGATAAAATTGGCCTTGAGAAAGAGTCGCAGATCAAGTCCCGTCCTACTAAAAGGTAGCTTCTAACAATCATCTCTTAAAGATGTCAAGTCACTGAAATTGTGGCATGATCAAGGAGATGGTAAAATTTTTACCAATGCAATATGAGTAATTTCACAGAAAAGAGTAGTGTTTTATTTTTTTCTTTGTAAGTTTGAAATAAGGAAACAAACTTGCGCGGCGTCTACTTCAGCCCTTGTAGCCTTTTCTGAGGATAGAGGTCTGAGGATAGAGGTACAAGTGCTGATAGAAGTTTGTGAAACTTGACTGTCCCTTATCCACCCACTTGTATTAACTTTTATGTGCCCTGACTTCTGTGCACAAGACATCATCTCAGCTCTTACTCGTAATGATCTAATCTCTACGAACACGCATCCACTGATGCATGTCGTGTTTAGTAACTGTGAATACAATATACATTATTGTTGTTGTAATTGTTCTTGGTGTTGGTATTATTATTTTATTGGGTAAACTGACGTCTACTCTATTTGAGGTTTGAGCATGGTCATTTTCTTCCTATCTTCTTTTTCTTTTTTCATGAGCCAGATCTATTGTAATACATCATGTAAAAGTTGTTGATCATACAAACACAGTAGTTGACGATGCTAAATAGTTCTTAAAAATTCCCTATAAGTTTGTATCTACAGTTTTGTAGTTAATGTGGGCGTATATTCGAAGAATCAAACTTCCTTATCTTTATATCCATCTCTATTTTCGCTGAAATGCTATTTTACCGAAGGTTGTTTGTATTGTTGTTATGTAGTAAAGTGTGTGTAGCTGGTAAATGCAACTGTTACCTTTGTTTTGTTTTTTAACTATAAGCTAAACGCTGTCCTTGTTCTCCTTGGCTACTATATTTTCTACTCTATGATACATCTAACTAGCTCTATATTTTGACATTAGTTCTCTGGAATGAGTTGAAATTTTATTGTAGTAGAGAATTATGATGCATGCTCTCTCAGGGTGGGCTGCGAACTTTAAAATGCATAGCTGATACTGTATTCCAAATTGTCTTTAAACTATTGTATTTAGCTTGGTCTGCTTTGTTAGTCTGAGCTGCTGCATGATTAGTTCCTAATATCTGTCGGTAGCCTTATCTTTCTCTAAGCTATCTTGAGCCTTATAATGTTATTTTCCATTTTCTTGTGGATGTGACATAATTCAGTCCATAACCTTTGTCTTTTACTATGTCAATTGTGCAGTGGGAAAACCATCGAGCTTGATGATGTTACTTTTCATCAGTGTGTAAATCTGACAAGATTCAATTCGGAAAAAACTGTCAGTTTTGTTCCTCCGGATGGTGAATTCGAATTAATGAAGTAAGTTGATAATTCTTTTTCTTTCTTGGTCAACAGTCATGCAATGGATTATTTTCACCAGCTAGGGAAAATGTAGTAATTCTAGATTTTATTTTATTTTTGTTATTTTATTTTATATTTTTTTTTTTTTGGGGTCTTAGAATGAAGGCTGTGAATGTATATAAGTTGGAAATGGGGTTGGATTCATGAATACATCGATTTTGATATATATATTTTCTGCCTTCCAGAAGATTTTTTGTGTTCTGAAGTAACCTTTTTCATGAATTTGGAATCTAAAACAAATGGCTTTTGTGATAATGAAACATGCCTTGACTATTTGCTGTTATGTTATTTCTCATGATATTATGGCCGTTCTACCCTTTTTTCATCTGAATAATAACAGGCCTGCTTGATATGGTTAAATCCTATTCTTTCCATTGACTTTCCGAGCAAAAGTTTGAGATCGCAACGACTCTACTGAGCTGCTAGTTTTCGAATGTGCACAGCTGTTACGAGAAATTAATTGTAAAGCGATAAAGAAACACACAAAATTCTCAAGATTTATACTGGTTCACCTCAACTTGAGGCTACGTCCTGTCTTTGGCCGCTGCAGTGTTTTTATTATTGTGATAGAATATAGGGTTTACAAGATATCAGCCCTATATATAATAACCCTAAGTCGGTTTTACAAGTGTAGAAAACGTAAAAAAACCTAACTTGTTCCATCCACGTTTGTCTTCCGCGTAGCGCAACAAATTAGGCTCCACCACTTAATAACAGCATGGAATCATATATCATATATATGATAATGATATTATAGTTGATATTTCTTTTCATGCTGAGAGATATTAGAAAAATTAAGTAATCTGCCTCATCTTAGAGGAAAGTGATTGTTATTTGCTTTTCATTCTGATGATATGTTTCAATTACCATGTTATAACCAAAACATATTTATTATGGTATTTCATGTCATATCTGTAGCTGTCTTTGTGTTTGCATTGCTGCTGAATACACATGTTTATCTATTCTGAATGTCATTTTACATTAGTGCACTTCTACAAATTCCTTCCTGACAGGTACCGTATTACAGAAGGGGTAAATCTGCCATTTCGGGTACTACCAACTATCAAGGAATTGGGTAGAACACGCATGGAGGTGAACGTTAAGGTCAGCCATCTTCTATTTATGTGCATATTGTTATATGTAACACACTGCATCTTTGAATTGGTCATATGCTTCATTCAGGTGAAGAGTGTGTTTGGAGCAAAAATGTTTGCACTAGGCGTGGTTGTCAAGATTCCAGTACCAAAACAAACAGCAAAAGCACATTTTCAGGTGACATCTGGCCGAGCAAAGTACAATCCATCGATTGACTGTCTGGTCTGGAAGTAAGTGTTAAATATATTTTAGTTTATGACATCGCATCATCTGAGCGCGGTTAATTTCATTTCAGCATGATACCATTCAATAATAGTCCTCGTAAAAACACCTTACATGAGTCATTAGGCTTGTTTGTCGATTGGGCCATTCATGCATCATGAAAGAAGTGTATCTACATTCATTGATTTCTAATTGCCATATCAATTCTTGTTTGCACTACTGGTGCATAAATGCCCAGATATTTTTTGTACCCAGTGATTTCATTGTCCTGTCCTATAGCTGAATTTGATTGGAATGTATTATTGTAAAAGCACATCCTTAGCTAATCGTTTTAAATGGCATGATTCTGTTCTAAAAGCAAAAGAATCTGTTTTCTCGTGCTCAGTCTTTTAGAATCAGAACATCATCCCTGTGGACTTTATGTTACTCAGAAAATTATTACTGATGTCATGCGTAGATAGCCTCTAGCCTCTAAAGGTAATAAAATTTGAAATGGAGACTTCCATTGATATTTCGTTCTACTATAACTATTGCTTAAAAGGCTTATTCAGCTGTAATACCGTTAATTATGTGGACATGTGGACTATGAGCCATGTTGCTGCTACTCAATTATGGATATGTTTTGTATTTAGAGATTAATTGTCATAAATATTAAATAAATATTGGATCAATCTTGATATTATCAATCCGGTCAGCATCCCAACTCCCAAAACACATGAAATGAAAAAGGAAAAGTTCGGGCCATCATACCATCATCACTGTTAGTGACGTTGGTTGATAACCACGGCCACCCTAAGAAAACCAAAACCACCATTTTGAAAGTTGGGTCCCACTCATTTCCTAAAATTGGACAAAAGATTTAAATTTCGTGTTAGAATCATATTTGAAGATGGATACTTGCCTGTCTTCTAAGAGCAGACTGGCTTTGAAGTGGCATTAGGTTGGACGCTTAAAGCATTGTTTGAGTGAGACACGGAGAAAGAGGTGTGGTTGTGGGTTTGAAAGAATTTTTATCAATTTTTACATCTTCCAAAATACAAGAATAATTTTGTTTTCAGGTGAATGAGCCAAAAAGAAATTTTTGCCTTTAATGTTTTAGACCCAGTTAGTTTATGGGTGACTTCATCCATCCATATACGCATTTGCTCTATTGATGATACTTCTACCCAATATATTATAATTGAGAAACATTTCTTCATCTTCCTTGGTTTCTTGTAAGTCCATCTTTATATACTGGGTTCTTCGCAGGATAAGGAAATTTCCTGGACAAACGGAACCAACATTGAGTGCTGAAGTGGAGTTAATATCCACAATTACAGAGAAGAAGTCTTGGACTCGACCACCAATCCAGATGGAATTTCAGGTACTAAATCATTTTATCTGTAGTACTTCTAGAAGGTGTAGTTGTAACCCACTTTATTGCCTCCATTTCTGGAGGACAAAGTATTCATAAAGAAAAAAGGATATATGGGAGATCATCCACTTGGTTATTTGATATCCTAAAGGGTTCACTTAAGACCAGGAAAGAGTCGGAGGATGATGACATTTTCATTTTGCCCCATCTATTTTTCGTTTTATAAAAATGAAGGTCAAGGGCAAAACATATGTGAATTCAATCTGACGCCACCCATCTCTCAGATGCCATGGTTCTTAACATTTTTCTACTTGTAAACCAATTACACCCTTTTTGGCGCAGGTTCCTATGTTTACAGCATCTGGCTTGCGGGTTCGTTTCCTCAAGGTATACACCTAACATAATATATGGAAGATTTCTAGGATTATTGGAATGCTGCTCTACTTACTGTCTCTTTGCAGGTATGGGAAAAGAGTGGGTACAACACAGTTGAGTGGGTTCGTTATATTACTAAAGCCGGTTCCTATGAGATCAGATGCTAGGATTTATGGTGAAGCAAGTGCGGGATATCCTTATTGCCTATGGAGGGAGTAGAATATCAGTTCGTTTCTCCTCCAAAATTCCAAGCTACTCCTGGTCCAATATTCAGCGTCATTTGAGGTGAAATGTTATTCACTAGAGAGTCATGAAAGGGCTTTTTTAGGTTGATTGCGGATAGGCTGTTTTATTTTAGGGGTGTGAATGTTGATTTCAAATATATCTTGTGATTCTTTAGCAGCACCGTGTGAACTACCTTTTAGTATACTATATATTTTACCATAGTTGACCTGTGAGCTTGATTCTACAAATTGTGATAATTTATGTAACTTGTTTGCAATGGGATATTCATTTTTTTTTTTAATAAATTTGATTTCATTAAGATTCCTTTCTTCTTTTTTATTTATTTTTTATTATTTTTTGGTCGCCGGTGGGTGGACAGAACGTGTTTTTAATAGGAGAGGAGATTAGTTCTTTTATGAAGTCTATTGGACACCATAAAATGATGTTTGATGGATTATGTGTTCAATGAGCCTGCCACATAATCCATTGAACAAATAGACTTCATAGAATATGTAGGATGATTTACCGTCCTATGTGGTGCAATTAACCAATGAATGGAAACCCTCTCATTCAATGACTTGTCTCCCACCCAACAAAATAAGGCCGTGTTTTTGAACTACGAGAGAATTTTTGAACTACGAAGTGGGATCACCTCCTTGAATATAGATGGGTTAGGTATAAAATTGATCTAGCGCTTAATGTATGGCACGTTATGGCACCACATAGACCACTCCACATGCATGTTGAGTGGTCTATGTGGCGCTATAGTCTACTATACATCGAGCGTCAAAATGGGACTCAGGTTAGGTAACATATGATTGAACGGTTGGATCACATAGGAGTTGTGATTCTCTTATTGACAGCATCTCAGAAAAAATGGCGAAAAAAGAAAGACTAACACAATAAATGCTATGGTGTCAAATGATCTAACAGTAGACGTTTGGCATCTTTATAGCACCATACTAATATTGTTACTTAATATCAGCTGCATATATGATGCTTCCCACATGGGTTATATGACGCTTCTCATATGGTGTCATATGATCATATGACATGTATCGGAATAAGTAACACGAGAAATCACAATGACGTGGTGTGACTCGATGCACATCACATGGTCATATGACACTATATTGTGACATTTTTATAAGTAGATAAAAATAGTGTCATACATATGTCCTCAAAGAAGTACAAGATGTTCATTGATAAGTAGTCCAAGTTAATCACTATATCGTATGACATCATATGATATGAACATATAGCGTCGTATGATTATATAGCGTACATCGGGATATTTCCACTTTTTGATATTTTATATTGATATATGTCCACGGTGAACGTTTCTACATTAGAGGTGCTCGGAATATTCCCACTTTTTTTGTGGACGGACTGAAAGTTTGGAGTACTCGCTTTCCTTTTGTCAAGTTGCCATTTAAAGGAGTGTCAACTTCACCCCAGCAATTTGGCTTTGCATTGATAAAGATGTTAAAACTTAAAAACATTTGGAAAATTGTGCTGTTGGTCCTCAATTATTAAATGATTTGCGATACCATCTTCAACGTATTCTTGTGGGAAATATGGTCCCTAACCTATTCACTTTAACGAAGCAGTACTGTAATTATTAGTCACAGCATACCATACACTCAAGGATATATGACAATACATTAGTAGTTAAAATGTAACGTATTCTTCTTCAGGGAAATATGGTCTGCAATCTATTCGATATAGTAATTACTGCATTATTTTTTTATCATACACTCATCTTTCTTAAACTTGGATCTGTAATAATTCAATAATTCTCATTTGTTAAAATGGAAACGAAATATATTTGTAATCACGTTTTAGAGGTTTTCAATTATATAAACCTGACGACGGGAAAAAAACAAAAGGGAGAGTCCTCTTAACATGAGCACAATGCCAATGTGAATAACTCTCACATGGGTGGCGGGACCCCACTGTGGGCCCATTTCCATGTGAGAGACTCTAACTTGGGCACATTGCCCATTTGGAAATTTCTAAAAAAAAAAATGTCCATATGAATGAATGCTAAAAGTCATGTAATGTGTACATAAGTTCCAGACCAAAAGCATATATACTTATTTCAGAACGAACAAACAATCAATTCACAGAACGCACCATTTTAGTCACACACATCCACCGAGAATAATTTATACAACAAATAATAATAAATAAATACTATCATCATAAATGAAAGTTGAGACGCGAGTATCATACTTTTGACAGCGACATTGAATTTATCCAAATTGTACCAAATTATCGCGTGTATTTATTTATACATCACCATTTTGCAAAATAGTCCCCAAAGCTTTTGTTACTATTTAACCGGCCCCACCAAACGACCGACAATATTCAATAATTGTGAGCATTGATGATATATATTTATTATTACACCCTAGCTCATAGGGAGGGGATGGTCCCTTCTAACACTACATTTTAAATGTATTGTACATTTGACTCTTGCTAATGTTTATCACTTGATATATCTATCTGCGGAAAAATTACCTCGACCCATAACATACTACATAGTATTGAATAAGACTAGACAGGTTTAAGTAAGAAGAAAATTATCTCGAGATAATATTGAATAAGACTAGACAGATTTGCATTGGGTAACGTAACCAACCCTCATCTCTCAAGATTGCGAGGTACAAGCCAACACTAGGAGCCCTGAACTCGCAACCCGATATGTTTTTATAGAAAATCTATTTTAACTCATTTCCATCTTTTTTTAGAGTAAGTTTCAGGCATCACATGTCTAGTGTTATAACAATACAGATAGTGATGTAACAAAATAGCAGCTGCTGATTTGAGGACATGACCACATCTACAAATCATATCAGCCATTAGTATTATACCACACTATCTATCTATCTATCTGGTTTGTTGTCTTTTATGGAATCCATGTCTTTGCAGACGGTGAGAACGGTTAGCATTAGTTTTAGGATGGTGATGAATAAATAAAAAAATCACTACACAAAAAAGTTTCAAGGACGCGATCTTACAAAGAATGTAGGAAGAAAAAAATAGATGGTCATCAACTTTAAGTACCAACTCAAAAAGGTTGCATACCTTCAATAGCAAGGTTCATATACATAGTTTTTATTTGGGAGGATACCATTGAGAAGTTACAGCAAATTCCCAAATAATTCATGACCACTTGATGATGTCCTCAAGAAGTACAAGATGTTCGTCGATAAGAATTATCGTGTCAAAGAAAGTCGACCATGGACTACTAAGAACCACTAAATAGATGGAGCCCCTTGCCTTTAGGCGTGAAGCGGGGTTGCCATCCGACCAAGATCGTAGAATCTAGAAACAAACTGTTTGAGATGTGAAACTAATCTAATGGGACATGGGCAACTAATGTTTTTACTATAACTGTAGAACGGGGGATCAGAAGTATACAACTCTACATATGCAGTTCTTAATATCAAAAGACGTCGGGTTGAGATATGCCGTCTCGAAACCCCGTCTCGCTCGCCGTCCTGCTAATAGAATCTTGCCAAGTCATAATGATTTTACACCTCAACAATCCTTAAATTAATCTAAAAATTAATTAATCAACAATACAAGAAACTAACATTGTTACCGTACGTTTCTCTCTCCCCACACCTGTTACTTCACCCCTCTCTCTCCTCTTTCTGCCTTCACAGTATTCACGCTCATAATAATAATTTGTGCATTGGAATTACTTTTATCTCAATTTACTCCAAATGGAAAGATATGGTAGAGTGTCATTTCATCAATCCTATGAACTTGTACAAGCATCTAATCTCATAGATTCCAGACAAATAACTTCCACAAAATCATAAAGAACAGATTTTTTTTGCATCTTACTACAGCAACTGGAAAAGGGGGGATTTAAAGAAATAAAAAGAAAAGTAAAGAAAGCCCGCAAAATAGAAGTGCAATAAGGGAGATAGGAGTTGGGCATACGAGATTGGTGAAGGACTACTGAAATCGGATTGTAAAGTCGCAATTTTCTCGAAGCAATTCAGGGAATGCAATTCAAGAAGAAGAAGAATAATCAGCTTTCAATACAAACATACTTGGAGGAATGACAAAGATGAGCGAGAATACTGTGAAGGCAGAAAGAGGAAACGGAGGCGTAAAGTAACCGGGGTGGGGAGAGAGAAACATACAGTGACGATCGTTAGTTTCTCGTGGTATTGATTAATTAATTTTTAGATTAATTTAAGGATTGTTGATGTGTAAAATCATTATGACTTGGTAAGATTCTATTGGCGGGACGGCGAGCGAGACAGGGTTTCGAGACGGCAGATCTCAACCCAAAGACGTCAGTTGCTCTATTTAACTTCATAGGCACTCTCCAAGTTGATCGTTGAAATGCAAAAAGAGAGGAGGCACTAGAACGAAATCTAACCTATGGCCGAAGAAATAATTCGCCTCACATGCTGGTCATTCTTTATCATCATGTAAAATAATACCACCTGTTGTCCTAAAGAAGTGTAACATACAAGAAGAGAGACATTATTGTTTGGGAAGAAATTGGACAAACATTGAAAGCTAGAAGTAGGCATGGAGGAATTTAAAAGACTTTAAAGGCAAGAAATCCATACCCACTTTCCTATTCTTGCAATCCACATCCATTTTCCTATTCTTGCAAACATTCATTTGGAGGAGCAAACGGTCCCACTATTCACCTATTTTTGGACACGATTGAGAGGGAACTAGCAAGTTCAACCACAAAAAAAAAAAAAAACCCGGAGAACCTATCGGATTATTCTTGAGTATTAGAAACTGAAACCATCTAAAACAAGCTCATAATCGACTACACATGCTAACAGCTCGACTCTAGTTCAATCCTTAACCCTTTAGAATGTCCATTTCCGACCTTGTCCTCGTATCATTCTTGGACACTCACCCTTGAGGCAGTTCGTTCCTTGACCCTAATTTATTGTTTAATTTGGGCCAAAAACCCATGTGTGGGTTCTTGATTGGCCTGGCCAGGAGGGTACTAAGTAACCGGTACTCCTAGAATTTATTCCGACACTTTCTCAGATCATTCTTGAACACTCTCCTTTCAGCCGGTTCAACACTCAAACTTCCTATCCTTCTCATGTCGATACCCAAACCGTTTTTAGATAATTCTTGTACAGTTACTCTATCCATTCTACTGATCTCTGACATCTCTAGATATATGAAAAGGAATACTCAATATGATCAGGATACAAGAGACGGCAATCAAATTTAGCACCAAAAGGAACTTTAAACTATTCTTTAAATCAAACAGAGGAAATAATAATCCAAATTATAACAGAAAATTTTCACAAAACCAAGTCAATGTACACCTTCATCTTCATTTTCATCTTCAAATTTCTTGCAGATTCTTGAAATCAATAATGCTCAATTGATCCATCGATACAAAGGAAGGAAAAAAAATCCCCCACAAATCATATCAAGCAAACATCCATTTCTTGTCTGTTCTCTTTTTCCTTAAATATCAAATTGTACAGGGTGAAAGATCACTTACCATTTTCACGCACCATGGATTCACAAACAGAAGCCAATTTCTGAAGATTCAATTTCACAACAGTATCTGCAAAAAGCCGAGCGTCCTCCTCAGTATTCCCTTCTGGCATATCCACAACGTACGATTCCAAAACAACGGTCCAAAACCTCCCGTCACGTTCCACCTCGTGAACTGTCGTCACCGATCGATAATTCTTCAATCTATGCTCACCGCCGATGATGCTGAATCCAGTAACATGCCTGCAAAAAAATAATCCCAAATCCTTTAAACACAAAACTAATGCAGCTGAAAGGCCCCAAGCAAATCACATTAACAGAGACGTCAATACCTCTCATCATCCAGTATATCAAGCCTCTCGGTGCTGGTTTCGGCGGGTAATCCGGAGATGATGGTGACATCCCGGAGGTCACCGATGGTCATACTGAAGTCTTCCCTGACGCTGCAGCTCCTGATAAAGTGCTTGTAGGTGTGTGGCTTGTCGAAGCAGCGGACGACAGACCAGACCGTTTTCGCCGGCGCGTTGACGCGTTGGGCGAGGAGGGAGGTGCATTGGCCGGACGAGTTAACCGGGTAGACGTGGAACTCAGTGACTGCTGGCTTGAGATCATCAAACTCGTCCTGAGTCAACCCAGGTGGGAGCACGAGGTGGTGGGCGGAAACTGACGACGAGGATTCTTCTACTGCTGCCGACTCTTGCTCATCCTCCATTGTTAAAGTTTGAGGTTCAACTTTCTCCATGGAAATAAAAAGAGTCTAAGGGCGCATAATAACTGTACAGTTACAGGCACATAAGGATTTTTTTTTTTAATTTTTTGGGTGGTAGTGGGGTGGTTTGAAGGGTGCGGTTGAGTGGGGAATAATATGAATATTTTAAATGGAATAATTGGTGGTGGGTTGAGAATAGTATTTGTATATATTTTGGTGGGGGTAGGGGGAGGTGGGGTAGGGAGATCGGAAGAGCACAGGGATTGAGTAG
The DNA here is from genome assembly GCA_963692815.1 of Nyctanthes arbor-tristis. Lineage (NCBI taxonomy): Eukaryota > Viridiplantae > Streptophyta > Magnoliopsida > Lamiales > Oleaceae > Nyctanthes > Nyctanthes arbor-tristis. The sequence continues at coordinate 14,734 of CAVNYN010207159.1, read as the reverse complement.
AGGTAGTAGGGCATGCTAGGTACGAGTTCAGATTTGTTGTTTCAATTTGACTGTTTGTTCTATCGTATCTTGTTAGAATCGACGACGGATGTTAAAGTGAAAGGGGATTGAGACGGTGGTGGAGCGAACGAAGTAAAATATCGAATGGTGGAGATGAGGGTTGAGATCAATTTGACCATCCATTTTGTCATCTTATCACGAAAATGTTTACATCTTGTTAGAACTGTGAGGTGTCATTTTAACAGCAGGATGGGATTGGAGTACAATCGAGGAGTAGATGAAGCAAGTCCTTGAATATGGGAGTCGAAATTTGCTGTGTTGATTTGACTTTTTTTTTGTGACAAAAATATTAACATCTTAAATTTGTAGAAAATCAACATTTTAATGGTGAGATGTATTTAGAACATGACGGCTAGGGTTTAAGGGGTACAATTGTCATTTACTAAATACAATAATTATTTACAACATTATTCCTTTTTTTTTTTACTACTATTATTAAAAGATTATTTGAAAAAACAACTCACCTAAGAAAAAAAGGCAGAAAATAAGCAAAACAAAAAACAATCAAAGGTCTAAAGCTTTCAACTATATTTATATATCCTATACTATAAAAGAGCGAACTCCGTTTATTGTTTTCTAGAACAATAACTTCTTATTTTACCCCTAATTCTAATTTCCCAGTTTCCTATTTTATCCCCATCTAAATCCTTCTCTTTCTTTTTGTTCCTTTGTTCATATGCACCGTCAAATTTAGATCTGAACACACGCTTTTTCCTCTGAAAATTTTCCATACTGTCTATCGACCTCTCCCTTCCGAATGCTGATCCTGATAGTAGTTTATTTTTTTTTCTTTCGCTTTAATTTCGGTTATCTCTTCGCTTTTTTTCGTTGGATTTCACCGCTCGAGCCTTGGCGTTTACATTTACAATTTCTTCTAGTTTCAAAGCATATCCCAAGCGAAGGCGCCAGCGGTCTCCACTTTCAGGTTTGTTATACTTCTATATCTTGATCTGAATAATTATGCCTATAGCTCTTTTTTTTTAGATAGTTAACGGGATAAAAAAATTTGGATTGCGTTTTTGTTTATTAACTTGGGTTTTTGGGAATTAAGGTTTGTTTATACTGATAGGGGTTTCTTTGAATTTAAATAGGGTTTATGAATTGATGTTCTGATTGGGCTTACTGTTTGCAGCTTCATAATTATTGGTTTTTCTTTTTGATTATTTGGAAATGGTTTAGGTATTTTATTGGTGGTTTTTGAATCTTGGTTGATCATAGTTGAGTTTAGGCTTTTAGTTTGGTTCTTTTATTACTTTTGGGATATGGAATCTAGGGGCTAAAAGGATTTTGTTTTGTTACATGGTATTGGTGGTTTTTGAATCTTGGTTGATCATGGTTGAGTTTAGGCTTTTAGTTTGGTTCTTTTATTACTTTTGGGATATGGATCCAGGGGCTAAAAGGATTTTGTTTTGTTACGTGGGTTTTTGAACTTGAGCAATTTGACGTATGTGTTTTACAGTTCATTACTTAGAATTTGTAATTAAAATGTGTGAAGCTGAGAATTCATTATCCTTTTAACTTAAAGATATCATCTTGAATTTATTTGAAGAAGCTCTTTATTTATTTAGGTGCACAAAATTTTAAGAAACTAGAAAGATGTGATTGTAGCTGAGTAGAAATATTGATGCATTTTAGGCTCCTAACTTATGATATTAGTGGAAAATTGGTGGCTTGTGCTTAGGTAATACAGTTTTTCTTATTTAAAAGAACAATATTTAAGAAAAAATTTTAATACAGTGGAAATATCAAAGTCTTGTGATTCGTAGAGACGAACGGCGCTGATACATTGCAGATTTAGACTACCAGTATATATGGCAAAGGTTGCAGTTGGGTAGTGAAGCGACATAGACACGATTTCTCTACATTTTGTACTCCACGCACTCCTGAACCTGAAGTATCTTTATTTCAGCCACAAATTCCTGCTGCCGCTCGAGATAAGAAATTGTGAATTTCTCTCCATTGTGAGATGGGTGTATTTTTTGTGAAATTGTGAGGTCTCATTCATATTATAAATTGATTGTAAATTTGAAAGAGTTCCTCTCATTGTACTGATTTTGTGATGTTGAAATACAGATAATATGGCATTTTGGTTATACATTAGTAATTAATTAGTTAATAATGTAAGTTGTTTTTCCCAATTTATTATTTCTTTTTCAATCCTAACCTGGTACTCTTTTCTGTTTATGCAATATTATGCAATATGGTGTTTACTTATATCTTATCAATGTTGTCAAAAAAAAATTTTTTTTTACTCTTTTTGTTTTGTAGAAGCCTTTTCCCCTAGCAACTCTGGATGAGTCTTCTTCGCAATTTCTACAAAGAGGCTCAGGTAATTCTATATCACGCTTTTGTTTTTTGTGAGATCGGAAGAGCGTCTTTAACTATTCAGTTTTAGCATTGGTGATTCTTGTTTCTTTTTATGTCACTTATGTCGGGATTAGTGGATTTTTGATACTATTGTTTAATTTGGAAATTTTGCTTTTCTATGGTTCTTGTATAAATTATATAGATTATATACTTAATCAATTCCCATCTTATATTATGTTGTTTACATTTTTGAGTAAATTTGCATTTCTAGAGCGTGAGATGAAAGTGAACCAGTATCCATGTATTAGACTATTACCTTGTGTTCAAGTCGAATCTTAAATGTTTGAAAAAATTGGGCATGTTTTATGTCTAACTATTGTTCCTAAAATAAAGTGTAGAGTTGACATCTTCCGCATAGAATGGTAGCATACACTATCAATGTCGGATATTCTTTTCAAATTTCTCATTGCTTCTCGGTGCTCTTTACAAAGTTTACTGTGCCTAAATCTCTCCAAAGGGAACTATATTGCTATGACAAATAAGAATGCATTATGTCATGTTTTGGACTTTGTACTTCGATTTTCTGGCAATGTTCTGGCAATGGTGGTTTCAAGCTAAGTTTAAGGGATCAAATAATGAACTGGACCTAGATAGTATTTCTGCATTAATTAGGCACATCTACCAAAGGCCATCAGAGAACAGAAGAAAAAAATAACCACAGTGAGAAACAGGGCAATATAAGAAATCAAATAGCTTTCTTTAATAAAATAGTGATACCCGAATCACACAAAATGATTGAAAATCAAAACCTAGAAAAAATTATAGCATTATATTCAAAATCATGTGGGCAAGAGATGCTCCTAAAGATGGATTCTTTCGGCAAACTAAACGCGGAAATAATGAGTAAATCTTAGGTGCAGATATCTTGGTCTTATTTAATTACTGTTCCAAGGTAAATCCAGTTTTTAAGATCTGAAATAAGCAAAACCCATATGGAACTTTTTCAGGTCTTTGCAATCACATTGACAAAATGCTGTAATGAAAAAATCCAGGTGGGATTTTGAGCCATATTTTGCACAATGCCTATATATTTTGTTCTAAAGTATGTAAACATACCTGTATACTTCTTGAACCACAGCTTCAGGGTAGGGATATTGATCTGGGAGTGTAAGATTAAAACTACTTGCTGCTTTGATAAAAGAAGATACACAGGCTAAGAAGCAGAACAAGAAAATGCAGGTTTCTCGGACTTCTCTACTGCAAGAATAGACACTATCCCAAGAAAATAATGTGGTTTCTTGAATGCAGAGTTCAGGTTTGCAGATTTTTGGAAATATGTGATGTCGGAAAAAATTATCCACTTGTACTAGATCCAAGGATAACGAATATTTAAGTTGTTTTAGAATTCTAATTTATGATGAAATTTACTATCCAAAAAATTCGAACAAAAACAGTGTGAAACCTACAGCGACACTTGTAACGCGCGTGCCGATCCTAGTATTTATTAAAGAGTGGTACCCCAAATATAATTTGTGATATTAATCAATATATAAGTAATAAAATAAAAAGACACCTTTTTCAAAGAGCAATTCTAGGAACATTTTAGGTTATACAATTACTTAAAAATGACGGTTTTTCTATAGTGTGATGTTCAATGGGTGCCTGTCATAATCCACGGATTCTTCTAAAGAACTTTCAAAACTTTTATTATTTTTTTATTCTTATTTCTTCATTCGGTTTCGATGAATGAACGCAATTTAATCCAATAATTGTTGTTTCTTACTCTAGATTCTGCAAAAGGTTTTGTGGATTTGAAAGTTTTTAACATTAGTGTTTTCTTTAAATCACAAAGCCACTGCCCAATTCGAGTGCTTTGTTTATTTGTGATTTGTTTATTTAAATCACAAAGCCACCAATAATTTGAGTGCATTGGTTATTTATTTCAAGATCAATTTTAAATTCCATGTTTTGAAAATAATTGTATATATAGACGGTATCTTCATATTGGCAGAAACTTCAATGTATCCAATCTTTACGAGCACGGTTATTTTTTCTGCTTTTATTTGTTATTTAATTCTTGGTTGGTTTAATTGTTAGTATGATGATAATATATGTGATTCATTATGATTTTTGAAGAATTACTATTATGTCTTATATTCTTAAAGAATATGAATGATTCTAGAAGAGCCCTGACATATATATACATTATTAATTGTGGTTTCTTGAAGAAACATGATTGTTCAAAAATCTATTAATAATCCTAAAGATAATTGTGATCTAGATATTATCTTTTGTTATCGATAAAGAATCACAATTTATATTCCATATTCTAGAAAAATATGATTGGCTCCTGAAGAGTCTTGGCAAATATTATTCTTGTGGTTCCTGAAGAATCATCAATTACATCTCATATTCCAGAAGAATATGATTGGCTTTAGAAAAGTCATATAAGATTTGTCGTAATTCCTGAAAAAATATGATTCCACAATTCTTAATAGTCCTAAAAATTATTAAGATTAATACGTTGTGATTCTTGAAGAATACAACATGATCTCATCATATTCTAGTTGAATATTATGTGCTTCTGAAAAGCACAATATATAAGACTTAGATCTGTGTTTTCTTGAACAAAAACACAGTAAACAAATATTCTTGAAGAATATTTCATATTGCTCATTGTGAAGCAATAATCTCCTTTTATTATTCGTTATATACATTATTTATTTATTTTTGTATTATTTACTTTTAGTCAATTAATTAAGTTAGATTAAAGAAGTTGCTGCTCATAAAGTAGCACGACTAATTGTAATATTTTGAAAGATGTTACATGTTTCTAAAGAGTAATTCGTATTGGATCTAAGGATTTAATTTGTTTAGTAATTCAATATTTCTGAAGAATATTGATCTATTGCTCATTGAGTAGCAATAGCCCAAGTTAACTCAAAAAGTATAATTTACTATGCTCTTAAAGTAGCATATATCTTGATGGCTATAGATATTGGTGATATGTAAAACAATACTCCCTGAAGGAGAGTATAAATATTCATGTCCCGCTGACATTGAATTTATGACTCTGCATATCATAACGTTATATAAATAGTCAATATCATCAAATTTTAGACATGACATATTGGCAAGAATTATTTTCATGAGCTATTGATGTTGTAGTACATCTGATCTCAAGTGGCTTGGGTAAGACAATAAAAGAAGGAAACACATATAAGGATAGTATAAACGCACTTAATTTCCTTTGTAATTATGTCCACGATAATTCAAAGTTGAGTAATTTACCGTCTAAGATCCACATAATATATGAAAAATCATGAGTTACGCCCCACTGGTTTCATTGGATTACCTGAAACAAATACATCTCATCGTGGACTGTGGATGAAGATGTGGAAAAACTCATGAACAGAACTCTAACAGTGAGATGCATAAAGCATCAAATAATGATAGCTCATCTAAAATGGAGTATATATAATATTTTTTAGATGTATAGAATATTCTTTAGATGTGACATGAAAGGATATTGAGGGCGTACATATTGTACAGAAAAATATTTTGCCTAGCCCAAGCCCAAATTTTGGCTAGCTGAGCCTGCTCGGCTTAGCTTGTTGACATGCCTAGGTGAACCCCGACCCTTTTGCTGCCGGAAACGGCAACATTCTTGCTGCTGTTTCCCGCAGCATTTTTTTTAGAGGGGAGGATTCACCCTCCAATTTTTGCTGCCATGCTACCGTTTCTGGCAGCATATTAGGAGAGATGAACCCCCCATTTGCTGCCAGAAACAGCATGTTTCTGGCAGTAAATAACGGGGTGAACTGTTTCCAGCAACAAATGGTGGGGGATTCACTCCTCCATTTTAGCTGCTCCAGCGGTTTTTGTAGGGAGGAAAGAGGAGATGGGGCAGGAGTGGGGGTGGGTTTTTCTTTTTTTTTAATTTTTTATTATTTTTAAATATTTTATTTTTAAAGTTACTAAACTAAGGGTATAATCGTTATTTTTTAAAAAAAATTGACCAAATAGTGAAAAAATGACCTTCGTGTTTATTTATAAAAGGTTGGGGACCTAGGAGAGTCTTAAAAAAAGTTAGGGACCTAATCGATTCTTAACCCAAAGGTTAGGGACCTTTTGTGAAATTAACCCAATGAAGTATTAGTATCCTGATTGTCAGTACAGTTATACATATCATTATTCAAGATAAAAATGCACTTTATGGAATTAATGTTAGCTGAAAATAATGTTAAGACTATATCAAGTACATCGAATATCATCAAAAGCTCTAGAAGAGCTTGTATTATTTTGACACACAATACTAAATTGTATATTGATAATGCACTTTAGCAAATTCAAGAGAAATTTGCTGATTTTTAAAGATATCTAATGGATATTACATTGAGATAATGCAAAAGAATAATAATATTTTTGTATAAATTCCTTTGTATCTGGTCGAAAATAAATAAAAGAAAAATTCTCGGTACTACCATCTGGAATGTATTATACATTCATAAAAGCAATTGAGACAAACCATGTCACGAACCTGAAGTTTGTTGACTGAAAGAACTTTATGCTTTGGCATGATAGGTTTGGGCATACATAAACAACTATGATACACTAGATAATTCACATGGGTACAATCTAAAGAACCAGAAGTTTCTTTTAGCAAATGGTTTCCTATATACTACTTGTGAGTAAGGCAAGCTAGTCATCAAACCTTCCACTATAAATGTTAATACTGAATCTCTAAGTTTTTTAGAAAGAATTCATGGAGATATATAGGGGCCGATATACCCTCTATGTGGACTATTTTATTTCGTTATGGCATTGATTGATGTTTCTACTAGATATGGCATTGATTGATGTTTCTACTAGATGGTCCCATGTTTACTTATTTTCTACTAGAAATGCAGTGTTTTCTAGACTATTTGCTTCTAGAATAAAACTAAAAAATACAATTCCTCAATCAAGAAAATTCGTCTTGATAATGCTGGTAAGTTTTGATCTCAAGCATTTGACGATTATTGTATGGCAATTAGAATTGAGATTGAGCATTTATTGCTCATGTTCACACTCAAAATGGTTTAGCAGAAATGTTTAATTAATTGTTAGATCATTGCTTATAAAAACAACACTCGTATCTTCTATTTGTGATCATGTCATATTACATGCTGTAGTGATGGTTCATATAAAGCCAATTGTCAATCATCAATATTCTCCCTTGTGGCATGTCTTTGGTTAAGAATCTGATATCTCTTGCTTAAAAAGTTTTAGTAGTGTTGTTCAAATACATTACTTGTTATAGTGGATCAGAAGTTCAATATTATGAAAATTTTATTATTTAGCATTACTGGTTAGACCATCCTGATTTGTCGATAAGAACTATCGAGAATCATCTGAAGAATAGAATATTCTTCCATTTAAACGAATTCTCGTGTGCTGCAAGTTCTCAGACAACTTGACTATTAATAATCACTAGCTATTTGGTTCCAAATATATCTGAAAAATATTCAGGATGAACAGTGTGAGCCTCTTCACTCTCCATGTGACCTTCTAGATTATTTATAAATTTAGATTCACTAGATGTCACATGTCAAACTCGTAATCAGAAGTTTGCGAGGATAGTTGCTCAATTGATTGATTATGAAAAAGGTTCCAGATATAGAAATAAAGACATCTATATCTTGCTAGTGAATTTTATCGCAAAAGTCATTAATTATTCATATAATAGTTGTGATATTAATTGCCAATGGTTAGCAAAATAATATTATACGCCTCAAGTTATTTGATATACCATTAATTGAGAACAATCTTTTATGTTTAAGTGATATTGATATTTCACTTACAACAGTATTCTTATAATATGCCAATAGAATATATGATATCCTCTATATTTTACTTACCGTCAGACGCATTCATCTAAAGTTGATAAGTACAATATGTATAGTAGCTCCACCACGCGTATTAAGATGGATATTATTATAATGCTGAGAATAGAAATTGGATTTGAATCTCTTTTTGTGTACTTCCTCCATGAAAGATGATATATTATATCATATTTTTCTGAGTATTTCTTGAATTAAATAGTCTTATCAGCATTAGGAGAGGAATTAGTAGTTGGTAACAAGTATATGAAATGCGTAATTGTAATCTTCGTATGTATAATGCAAACTTGAAGTTTGTAATAGTATACATTTCAAATTTCTGACTGCATAGTTATCAATAGATATACCAAGTTAAATGCTCCAACTTGGATTGATATACAATCTTATACGAGAATTTGAGATATTAATGGTATACCTGAAACATAACATGGTCGATTCCAAAATAAACATCCATGAAAAGGAATAGGAAGCAGATACTTGTGATGATCCTTTTTGAGGCATATATACTTTAGAAGCGTATACAGACATAACTAATTAAAAAGTGCTTAAAGAGGCTCAGGTACCTGAAATTATTGGAATAAAGAGATCTCGATAAGTTATGTCTATATTGAGACCAGATGGAATCGACAAGAAATAATAGTTAACTATATATGCTCATGAGCTCAAGAAATAGCGGAGATGATGAATCAATTTCATCAAAATTGTTGACATTGAATACTGGCCAAAATAAAAGACAATCTTGCAGATTGTTACAATGTCAATAATATGACGATTGATAGTTATGCTAAAAGAGTATTAAATATGTGGTGGATGTTATTGAAACCTGAAATTTCATTTGACTAACAATATATGAAAATATATCATTATATTTGGTATGCTTAGATGAAGCATATAGGGAACTTAAATTTCTTGTATACATTGCCAGTTAATATGAAGGAGATACTCGTTGTACTCTTTTTTTCCTTGACTAAAATTTTGTCCCAATTAGTTTTCCTAGCAAGGTTTTTAATGAGGTAACTTCGATGACGTATTTAAATAATAATGTACACTTTTTCCTTCACTTAGATTTTTCTCACTGGTTTTTTCATTGTAAGGTTTTAATGATGCATATTCTCTGTATAATAAATATTTGTGACATATATGATATTAACCCTCGGTATAAAGCTCATGAAAAGCTGATACTGCCTGAAGCAGAATATATTTTAAAGTATTGAAAATATTCGAGAAATGTGGATGGCTAAGCATGAGAACCATCATGGCTAAAATCAGGGGGAGCAGCTGTACTCTTTTTTTTTTTTTCATTTTTTGTCCCACTGAATTTTTCTAGCAAGGTTTTAATGAGGCAGCACTTGGACACTTCAAAGTTGATCATAATTAATTGTATTCCTTTTCTTTAGTTTGATAAATTTTTCCCACTAAGTTTTTCCCAAACTAGGTTTTTGATGATACAATTATTATATAGAATAGTCATTCAAGAGGGAGTGTTGTAAATAATTATTCTATTTAGTGAATAACAATTGTACCCCTTAAAACCTAGCCGCCATTATATTTCTTAGCCGCTACTGTAAGTTAGTTGACTTGTATTCCAAGTCTTTCCTGGGCAACACACTTGAACGTGTATAAATAGATATCATGTGTTGTGAATGAAAATATAATTCACGAGTTTTCTCTCTAACTTTTCTCTATATTTTTTATTCTTTCCTTCTAGTTTATAACAAATAATCTTTTTTTTTTTTTGAAAATGGAAAAGAATGAATAATCTTAATAATGCATATCTTATTGCATTGTCAACATTGATGATACCCATTTCTGTTAGTTGGTCAAAACTTTTAAGACAAAGGAAGCAACTTTTTAGGTGGCCAAACATGCTTGTCTTCTTTTTGTATTTGAAATATTTGAATATTTGTAAAGGCGAAGGACGCCATCATAAAAAGGGAAAAAACACGAAGGGTCGAGAATTGGATTCAAGGATTGATATTCACCGCATAAATTTGAAATTTCATTTTCCCCCCTCTAAATATGTTGAGAAATTTGATCGTGAGACTTAAACAAAATTCACGAATGATGACGTATTTAATCTTTAAAATTGACAATGACTTAATTAAAAATGACATAAGAGAGACAGAGATTAGATGAGATTTTTGCCCTTGGTGGCATTTGTTAGGAAATAAGCAATTATTTCATTTTTATTTATTTTTCTCTTTAATTTTTTAAGATACTTTCTCTCTCGTTTTTATATGCTCTTTCCTTTTCTTTTTTCTTCTCTGTTTGTAACGTTTTTAAATTAGGTATAAATATGAAACATATTAAAAACAATGCATTATTATTATTTAATTTTTTTTTTTTTTTTGCAAACTTTCGTTATTATTAAGACTCACGAGAAACGAGCCAAAGTATGTGCAACTCCATTCGCCTTTCTTGATATATGTATGAACTCTACCTCCTCAAGCTAGGCCGTCACCTCTTGAACATTGGCCAGAAAGGGTGCTTCTTGAGCACGTAACTCTGGGTTATGAAGTAAACCAATTGCCCGTGAGCGAGTCTGATTCTAACACCACCCTTCGCATGCCCTCGTCCATAGCCATCTGAATCATAACAAGAATAGCATAGCTTTCCGTCACCAAAGGAGAGAAACTTCCCAGCTTTGTAGATGTGGTAGTAAACAATACCTCCCCCTTATCATCCCTTCCAATGACACCAATACCGGCATGATGACTGCCTTCAACCACAGCCGCATTGATTTTCACCCAACCTGGGGAGGGGAACCGCCACAGATTTGATACAGAAGAAAACCACGGCCGGCCCCCGGTTCCTTCACCACGCCACGCACATTCTTGTACTCTTAGATAAAAACCCTTGCACGATCAATAAGAACGTCAACTGCCACTTATTCACATTTCCCTTCAAACACTGCCCGGTTATAAGCACTCCAACAAAGCCAAATCACCACCAAGAACAGGTCAGTTTCATCCACTGAATAAGCGCTCCACATAAGTAGGATAATTTCCCCCAATTGCTCTCCAACAGCCCCCTCCAACAACGCCTTCAAAAGGTGGTTGAAATCACACATTCTCCACTTGAGCACACCATAATAATGCATGGCCACTCATTCTCCTCCCCACACCTTGGACAATATGCATGCTTCAAAATATGTCTCCGAAACAAGGAAGAATTTGTAGGAAGAATATCCATGAAAATTTTCCAAAAAAAAAAAGAATTTAACTTTGGTCGGTAGGCTCCGATTCCGTAAAAACTTCCACCAGCTTGGCATTGTATTACTCCCCTCATGTGCGCCCTGATTCTCCAGCAGCATTTGAACCCCATATCTTGATTTAACATTAATGTAATTCCCATGCTGCTCAAAGTGACACATGATAGTATCCTCCACCCCCGGATTTCCTTTAGGTAAGGACAAGATGATGTCTCTGTCCACCGGGAGGAAACGTTGTTCAATTAGTTCATTGTTCCACTTCCTATCCGGGTTTGAAAAGTCAGCCACCCTAAGCAAATTTGGCTTCCATGCAGATGAGATTGGCCTATAGGAGAAAAGCCTCGACATCCAAGGTTAAGAAAACACCATCGCTTTAACCCATTATCGATCCTCCACCTCACCCTGCCTTTTAAGCAGCTGTCTTCCCCAGACAACACTACTCCAAATATAGAAGCATCCCCTTTTACATTCGGCCTTCCGAAAGGAGCCCGTCTGGAAATATTTGTTCTTCAAAATCTCGGCCACAAGAGAGTCAGGAGAGGTCAAAATATGCCAACTTTGCTTGGCAAGTAACGCTTTGTTGAAAACGATCTAATTTTCGAAAACCCACTCCACCATCAAATTTGGATTTGCATAAGGAGTTCCATGACAACCAATGCAGTCTTCTCCGTTCACCATCTCCACCCCACCAAAAAGATCCCGTGTGCCTCTCCATATCATGACAAATTGTGGCTGGATTCCAACAAAGACACATCGCATAGCTAGGGATAGATTGTAATACAGCCTTGATTAGTACCTCCCTCCCTCCAATGGAAAACAGCCCCCATCTAGCATAAATAGATGATTATATTATATTTGACCAGTATAGTATTTTGAGTTTTTTTTTTTTTTAAAAAGGGATTTGTTATATTCATTCCATATCATAATGAATTACATCACTTAAAAAAAAAAAAAAAAAGTGTACATTTGTCAACCCCACAACTTGAAAAATGATAAAGTAAAGAAAGTTACACGTCCCACAATACATATTTGCCATGCACACTCTATTTCACTGAAAATCTATGCCGGTGGGTGAAATTCGGAGTTAGCATTAATACTTTGCACTTGCCTCAAACAATATGATTCAACTTCAGAAATTTTGAGATGATGCTTCTCCGCAAACCGCAGTCCTTCAAGAATTCCATAAGCTTCAGCCAATTCCATTGTAGGTTTTCCTTTCCTTTTTTCTGCAAAACAGCCCATACGCACCATTCTCATCCCTTATTAAACCTCTAATAGCAAAGTAATTTTAAATGGTTCTATTCTCTTAAACGAAATTCATCGGCCAGTGTGACATAATCTGTTTAGTTATGGGGTTTGGCTGAGCTATAGGATTTAGAGGTCTCATGTTCGATTCTTTTGTATGAGGTTTGTTCTTTTTATTGTAGATTTGTATCCGTGTGTGATGCATATTTGTAGTAGATTGCAAATGCACTTTTAAGTAAATAATAAAATATTGTAATTCGTGGTAGTTGACCCAGACGTTATCTTATGCATGTACCTATAAAGTTAATTACTTATAAGTCTTTTTGATAAATTATAAGTTGTGTTTTTTTTTTGGGAATATTAAAGGGAAATTGGATCCTGACAAAGGGCGTGAAATTCGCAATTGTCAAAGCATTTGTATTTCAATTTTTTCATAATCATTTCATAAGTATTCTTATTTTGAGTCACTGTTTGATAAAGTTTACCGTACCTCTATATTTTTTATGTTTTTCTCATAGTTTAATAGACATTCTCAACATATTGTGTTGAATTCTCTCTTTTTTCACGTCACCTTGACATTCAAACTTGGACATTTTACTTTGATGATGGACTACAATTCGCCAAAATAATAATAATAATAATAAAATTAAAAATTAAAAGAAAAAAAAGGTATTTTAAAAATTGATCATAAGAGCATCCACAATGGAGTTAAATCAAGTTTTAAAGACATACGTTAGTTAACAGTTGAAAAATATAATTACAATGAAGATGTTACCAAAATTGTTTAAAAAATCTTTTTAACACCAAGTTAATTTTGTTGTTAAATTTAACAACTATTTCAACAACCAGAATGACATTATTTCATTTACTTTTATATATAATTTATAGTAGTAACAGTTGATTAAGAACTTTGGGGAAATAAAATTTTAAAACTAACCAATAACTTTTGTTGTTAATTAAATTTAACACATTTTATGTGTTTAATTTAACATCTCCACTATAGTAATAATTGATGGTTAAATTTAAAATATCAATGTGTCATTTAACAGTCATTTAAACTCTAATTTTTTGCTTATGTGGCAATTTAAATTTAACAAGGATAATATTATTTATCTAGACTGGAAATAGTAAGTATTACTATATTGAGGGATGAATAGAGGTGCATAAATATATGAGAGCATTGATTTATTCGGTAGCCAATATAAAAATGATAACTAAACTAGAGACCGAATTTCAGTCTAGATAAATGACATTATTCATTTAACAACTCTATTTTGGATGCTCTAGGCACTTAAAGCTCGTATCTTACTCTTTGCGCCTTTTTAGTTTGCACTTATTGATGACTATGCTTTATGATGCATTGTTACGTCTAAGTGTGCCTATAAGGTAATACTTGGTTTTGACACTTTGAGCCTCATTTTTTGTTTTAGAAAGCTAAAAAGAAAAAAGACAAGAAAAATAAAAAGAAATAAAAGTGACACTACTTGTTTAATAACACTAATAATAACAATAATAATATATTAAATAACAATTGTCTAGCACAATTTGTTATTTTTCGCCCTAAAGTTCCGTCTGACACTATTACTTTTAATATCATATATTTCACACCAATGGGCGTCCGGTTGTCACTTTTCATAAATTTTTTTTTTAACAAATCTAATAGTTAAGGACTGTATTTATGATCTGCATGTTAAGAAGCAGATTTTAAGCCATTGTACGATCTCCTTTTTTTGTTAACAATTTTCATTTACCTATCACTATTCTTGCGTGTTTCCATTCAAAAAAATATTATTATTAATCACATACATTTGAATTGGCAATTGAATTAGCAATGACCTACGTGTTGAACCAGAAACACATTAACCTAGCAAAGTCACCGGGTCAATAACCGAGTCAATATTAAAAATTATAGGTGAGTTCATGTTTATGCTACAATGACTCTATCGTGCACAACATACTGCAATCAAAGATAATTTCCTAAATCAAAACTCACGCAAGGGTCGCTTGGTTGAGTTTTGATTTAGGAAAT